>JANHZT010007943.1:8716-20472 GCA_032468215.1 Stegonotus admiraltiensis | reverse complement strand
TGAGATTTGAACTTGCAGTAATTGCAAGCAGCAGATGTTAATAACAGTGTTTTAATCCACTGTACTACCAAGGCTCATACAAGATGTAACCTTGTAACATCTGGCATTTATCCTACTCTTCTATATGGAAACACCACAGTTTTGTGCCATTTTATGGACTATCAGATGTATCAAACTTTGGGGAATTGGGTATCATTTCCCACAGAAACAAGTATTAGTAACTGATCATCCTTTATGCACAGCTACTACAGATCTGCAAATACAATATTACATGTTAGTGACCTGACTTGAAACAAGGTGCTTCTTGGTTGTCTTATCAATCACCACATATTGACTTTTAGAACAGATTAAAATGCTAGAAATAATAGTCTGTTGGATTTGGTTCTGTATATCCATAGCAGTGAATTATTCATAAATAAAATCACAGAGATTTTAGTCTGTTTAATGTTAACTAGTCTGAGACAAAGAAAACTAAATCCGGGACATTGCACAATTTGATTTGATGATTATTATTTTAATAATAATAAAAATAAGGTATTAAATGGAAAAAAGAATCATTACAAAATATCTTCTATCTTAATCCAGAAATTCACCTTTTATCAGTTAAAAACACACAAACACACAAACACAAACAAACACAAGCATACACAAACATACATATATTTTTTATTTATTTTTATATATGCATGCTGATTTTTAGCTGAGGACTGGAAGTTTGGCAATCTGTGTTTCAAACTACATGCAAGCATTCTCTTTAAGAGAAGCAGTGAATGAATATTTAAAAGTTTTCTCATTAAAATATTAATATAACATGCTTTAAATCATCAGAAATGATGATTTAATGATGTTCACATATTAGCAGTAATATGATAGGCACTATCCAGTGAAGCCTTATGATCCTGGTGGTAGTAAAAAGGCAACACATTTATCTTAATTTTCTGTTTAAAACTTCGCTATTGATTAATATAGTCTGTAGGGTCCTTGGAGATTTTTTATTATGTCACTTACAAAATGCCATATATTAGTTACAGTATTGAATCAATCATCTTTTCCAAACTGGAACCCTCCAGATAAGAAAAAATTCAGAATTCATAACACCAAGTTGACAATGCTGGTATAATCGTTTTAACATGGGACATTATTTTTAAAAGAAGCACTAAGCATTAAACAAACAAAGGGGTTTTGATTGCTGTGCATACTACGTTATGAATATTCTTGCAGCACATCTGAAATGATTAAAAGATAAAATAAATGAATACCAAACAACAAAGCATCACATTTGGCAAAAAAAAAAATCACATTTTTTTTCAGTCAAAACATTGCATTTTGAATGTTGGGGAAATTAGAGTTGTAGAGGTGAGGTGTTCTTGCAAGAAGACAGTTGGATGCCACATAAAAAGCCAGAAGATTGATTTATGCATATTAGCATCATTCAGGCCATGTTTAATTATCCCAGAAAAGCATTTGGATTTTAAAATGCCAATCATTATACATTTTTACATTACTGTTTGTTTGTTTGTTTGTTTGTTTGTTTGTTTGTTTGTTTTAGGAGAAGGAGGAGGAGGAGGTTGTACTACTTTGTTATTTAGTATTTCAGAGAATACTTTTGGAACACAAAACCAATATACAGATATTTCAATAAACAAAATTAATACAATATTCAGACAGCCTGAACTTTACATACATACCACAAACTACTATATTTGGGGAGATATTTAAATATTATGAAGGTTTTCAGTCAGCTCACATGAAGGTTAGTAATGGAAAAGGGATCTCAGTACACAGACACACACTTTGCCACATCACTGCAATTCTTGTTCAGTTCAAAGGGAATTTCTAATTTATTTTTGCTAGAATACAAGCCAATGCATCTGTATTATCTGAAAACCTATTTAATTATTCACTTTCCAGTGAATACGTGCAGATCTAACAACTCAGTACAAGAAGATATGGATTGATAGTAGGGACAAACATTAGGAAGCATTTACTTCCTATCCATATTACATGAACAGGGAGAACACATTAACACCTATAGAACTGCATATGGCATGCAAAACAATCAGTGCTTCTATATTCATGAGATAAGATAAGTAAATAAAAATCCACAGTCTCCACAATTGTCTTGCAACACTAGTGATTGTCTTTAGATAATTCCATTCCTATCCTAAAAGATTAGCATGAGCCAGTAAATAACAGTCCAAAGATTGCAAATAGATTATAAACTGTTTTGTGGAGAGGAAAGCTTTGAGAACTATTTTAACTTGGGAAGGCATGCAAATGGGAACTTGATGTTCTAAGGATTAAAAGTTCCCATCATAGCTTGCTTAAGTCACATGCCTGTATTTCCTAAATGTACATCACTATTATACCAATAAATCTCAGAGTCGCAAGGTTTTATTTTGTTTTTTTCCTAAAGCATTCTTTCCATATTTTACTTCCTATCAGAGTCCCAAGGACATGGTACGTGCAAACAATAAGACTTGGCTCGGCCAATATTGAACCATTGATTAGAGTTGACATCAGTAAGGGGGGAAAGTATTTATTATTATTGCCCAATTATTCAATACACAAGGCAGGGCAGTGGGAAACATATACATAACCCAATAGAAAGTATGTGAATGTTTCTTTTGCTATTTTAACAAATCACTTACAGATGGCAGTAAATATGAAGCAACAGAAATATTTTTAATTGAAAAAACTACTTGAAAATTTGGGGTTTACTGTGTGAAAAATCTAATAAAAAGTACTCATGAAAATATTACACATTTTGGAGTTTGTACCCCTCCAATTTAATTCAACAGATTGGGCATGCTGTAGATCCCAACAGTCAAAGAGTGTCCCCTGGTAAGAACTAGGAGATGAGCTTTTTCCCCTGTAGCCCCTGATTTGTGAAATATTCTCCTCCCAGATATTAGAATGGCCCTAACCCTGTTAGCTTTCACAAAGCTTTAAAAACTTGATTATGTTCCCAGGCCTGGGGCTCAGAATGTGTTAAGGGCCATGTTGCTTGGCCTTACTATTAATTAATTAATCATCACTGTTTGTACTTATTTATTTTGTGAATGTTTATTTTATTTTATTTTTTTATCATTTTAGAATTATAGCCACCCAGAGTCACTTGCTTAAGTTGGGTGGCTGTAGAAATTGAATAAATAAATAAATATGTAATACTTACCTCTAGTAATAATCCCACTGTATCAGATTGTGGTACATAGCCAAGGTTTATTAAATAACTTAACATTATTTTTTTCAACCAATTAAAATCTGAGCCATAGATAAGGAGTCAAAACTATAATTGAGACTTCTATAGTCAGTTGGTTTATTATAGTCTTAGAGCAATACAAGTATACAAGTATAGTTCACTGTTCTATAAATAATTATAAATCTATCTTAAGAAACAATAAAGAGAATTTAAGACAAAATTATAATACATCTATAAAAACAACAATTAAAAAAAATCTATACCTATGCCTAAGAAACAATAAATGTCTAGGTTATATGATAGTATCTAAAATTATATAACATGTCATATCACCTAAATTACAAAAATGCAATGGTATCTAAAATTTATGTAAAGTATGATAATATGTAACATTTCAAAAACTTGATGACATCTACAATTAATTATGTCTGTGAAGCAGGAACATGGCCCATTAGAGTCACATGGATTTTACATACTGCTGTGCAAAAATATAGTCATATACACTATAATAAATTGGTTCTTTGCTTTTGGCTAAAACGAAATTTAGACTTTCATAGTTGTAGGGCCCAATTAGACACTACTATTTTTTGTTGCTGAAATCCAGAGCTACCTTTAATAGTGTGCCTACATTACGAGCAAACTGAATTCAGTATTTAGAAGTTTTCAAATGGAACTAAGACACCCAGCTTTCAGCAATACTTTAATTTGAATCCTGCATTGTACAGTGGTTAATGGCCTAAAAATGGTCCCTTCTAACTGTAGCATGCTAAAGTTGAAAAATTTGAAATGACAGAGCCCAAAGATAAAAACAAATAAATGATAAGCCACAAATATGTAGAATAAGTAATAGCATAATACGTGATCAAAATAGTATAAAGTTCACATTTGTATGAGCAGTGAATTTAAACTAATATCCGCAATTTAGTGTAACAACTGTTTATCAAAAATTCCCACCGTACAAAGAAGGATTTCTCCCAGGCTGCCTTTAAGCCTGTTCTTCATTAAAAGGCAAATTATGACCTATATAAAGTTTAACATAGAAAGGATTATCATTTTTGGTACATATATTACATTTGGTACTAGCTGTCTTATTGCCAAAATGAAAACTGCATATTTGTTGCATGTAAACAGGAAATTCAGTAAAATAAACAATTACAGCTGTCATTTTAGATTATATGCAAAGAGTATTCTTAATCATTACTATTTGCAAGGGAATTAGAAGAGTATGTACACTTAGAATGTTTTCTTTATGTGTGCTTTATATTTTATATTACCTGATTTTTCTCCCAGCTGAAATGTAACTATATTTTGAACAACAGAGCAGAGGTTAATGAGATATTTATTCCTAAATAGAATTTTCATGGCATAGCACATGGGCAATATATCTTAACTAGCTAGCCAACTAACAAATTTATGTGCAATAAACTCATTATGATTTTCTATGCTTCCAATATCCATAGTACATATACAATCAATAAGTAAAAACATCACAATAGCATGAACAAACTCTGCTATTATGTATGTCACATAAAAAAACAATCATAGTCACAAACTCACATTCAATAGAAGAATAGCTTGTGACATACATATCCCAAAGGTTCTCTGGAGAGCTTAATCTTAACCAGCTTCTGGGAAACCATCAAGGTTCTACAGCAGTGTTTCTCAATCTTGGCAACTTTAAGATGTGTGGACTTCAACTCTCAGAATTCTCCAGCCAGCCAGGTTGTCTGGGAAATTCTGGGAGTTGAAATCCACACATTTCCATGCATCTTAAATTTGACAAATTGAGAAACATTTGTCTGTAGTATCAGTGCTATAACAAAAAGAATTCATCTTTTCCTTGCACTGTCTTAGACTTGTTTCTATTGTCCTGAAATATAAGACTGGACAATCCATAGAAATAAGATGCAAAGTTACTGGCAATTGTTAGGGAGAAAATTTCTAACAGGAACCTCTTGTTCACAGCAGAACATCACATAAGAAGAATTAAGCCCTAGTCACTCTTTTTCTAGAAGCTATTAACTAGTAGCTGGACAGAATCTGTAAGAATGTTATTGTTGTATCCTGTACTGACCAGTGTTGCTATCTTACAATTCTCTTTTAATTTTATGGCATTTTTTGGCTTGTATCCATTTTTTCATTAAAGACAAGTTTCATTGTTAGGGGGAAAAAACAGAACTTCTTTATATAGTTTATGTAGTGATTGTTGTCTTGATCTTTTCCAACACAGGTGACAAGTTAATTTTGCCTTATTTTGCCTTATTAGCTTTGCTTTGTTTTTGTTCTGTCCCACGGGATATTTTATTATTTATTTATTTATCATTTGTGTTTCTAGGCCGCCCATCTCCCTCAAGGAGGAACTCATATTTCAAGTGAAAGGGGTATTTTCAGAGGACCAGACATTCCAACATAGTGAGACTGCCTGTTTTACTGACCCTGCTGTGTGAACTTTGGGTTTGCCTGAAGCAAATCATGAAAGATGCTTGTCTTCTGCAATTTGTTTCAGAGTTTTGGCAAAGTAAAAAATATATATAATTGCACTTTCTGCTAAAGGAATAAAGGAACTTCATTGCTTCTTCCCATATTTCTAGTGAATACTTGCATAATTGTCCATAGGAAAAGGTATTCCTTTGTAGAGCATATAGTTCTTTCCATTATTAATTTTTGCATTTGTTATTTTCTTTATTCACATTTTTTCTACTGTATGACATTTTGTGAAATGCTTTACAATGCTTTGTGTTTCATTGGAACGCAAAATTCCACAAGGACTTATGTTTTAATTCACACTTCAGTCTAGAAAAGGCAAATAGAAAAGTTCACATTTATTTTCCAGCTGAATTTCTTGTGCATCCCTATTCACAGATAGACAAAACAAGAACAAAAAATTGGGTCATCAAACAAATAAATCAGAGTTCTCAGTCAAGACACAAATGACCAAGCTTAAATGATCATATAAAGAACACATTATGTGAAGACATAGCTCTCCTGAGAAACCCATAACACTGGTAAAAGAGGATGAAGAGAGAAGAAGAAAATGACCAGCAGCCAGGTGGATGGATTCAATTACAGCAGCAATGAGTGCAACATTTATATTGCTGAAGCAACTGATTGAAGTCAAATCATCCTACAGGAGATCTGTCTATGTGATTGTTAAGAGTCATTGCCTGCTTAGTAGCACATACTCAAAAATCAATTCATGGATTCCAATATCTGGCATCAGTGACAGAAGCTGTGATTATTTGAATAGGTTTGAGACAACCAGTAGCTATTATTTTCTTATTTTTTTACCCCTTTTTTCTTTTAGATAGTAAAGAAAAAAATTGAATATAATGAGAAATGTGTGTGAATAGAAATAGCACAATGTAGACACTCTTATAACTTTTGGTAAATGTTGACAATCTGATAAAAAAAACCCAGAGAGCTAACCTCTTACTTTTTATCTCTTCCACTCAGTGAATAAAAACAGTAGTAGTATAACCATCTAGCTTTGCATTTTCAACAGTTGTACTAAAGTAGAAAAACAGAGATCTTTGAATTGTGGCATACTAAAAGAAACAAGCCATGTACTTATTCCAAAGGCAGCTATGCAGAGGTAAACTGAATTCTGATATGGTCTTGCTATTCTTTTTCTTCTTGCAATCAAGAAACTTCAAGAAAAGAGCAAAGGCATGTGAGCTTCTTTTACTCAACCTTCTTTGGAACCTGTTTAATCTAAAGATCAAAGGAGCTGATGGCCAGTATCACCTACTTACCTCTCCTGGGTGTGCTTACTAACTCTGTATTCAGTATGAAGCATCAGTGGCTTCATTACTTCCTCATTCACTCACTGATTCACATGTCCATCTATTGAGAATTTGTTTTGCTTATTGTCTTAAAACACAGTGAACGTATCAAACCTACTGTCTAACTGGTGTTTAAAGTGAAGATAGGTATAATAAAACCATGTTTTATTGCCCTTCCTGCTGAATCTGCACTGTGGTATTATAACCTTGTTTTGAATAGTAATGATACAGCTAATTAGAAACAGACTCAGAAATAAACCTGAATTGAACTGTAGGAAGGTATAGCGAGAGTACTAAATCTTATTTTAAAAGTTATAAGAAATAAAGAATAGATATGCCACAGGCCAATAGGATAAAATCAGATCATAACTAACCTCAGCCCCACTATTTATACCAAAGCAGTTTTCATGTCTTGATAGCCAAAGATGGGGGGGGGGAAGCCTACAAGTCCTATAGTGAAAGTCAAAGTGAAGAAATATGATTAAAATTAAATATAAAGAAGTTTAAAATAATGACAACAGATAGAATAACCAGCCTTAGAGTTGACAGTGTAGATCAGGGCTGTGAAACTCCCTGCCAGATACGTCACATGCTGGCCACACCCCCGCAAAGGAGAAAAAAGACCCAGTACATCATGTGACGATGTGAGTTTGGCACCCCAGTGTAGATATTGAAGCAGAGAATAGCTTCTGCCATTTAGCATCAACCATCAACAGTAAAGGAACAAGCAATCAAAAAACATTTGCAGACTAGTACTTGGTTGAGCAAACATGAAGGCCTTTGAAACAATATTCAAATGTTCTTCTGTGTTGATCTCGAAAGATAAGAATTGTGCAATCCATGGTGTTCCCTGTGACTCTCCAGGAAAGCAAAAATTGGATTTTAAAGAAGTAGGATAGGAAAAATATTGGCACCTTTGAACTTTGGTGTTGGAGGAGACTCCTGAGAATAGTATAGCAGCCAAGAATACAAAGCAAGGGATTATTGAACAAATCAGCCCTGAGTTGTCACTTGAGGCAAATGACTCAAATTAACTTACTTTGGACATATTATGCAAGAACCAAGCTCTCTGGAAAAGGATCTAATGCTGAGAAACATAGAAGGAAAAGAAAGAGGACAGCCAGAAGCAACTATTATAGTAATAATAATAGTCTAGTAACGATAGACTATTATATAGTCAATGAGAGCACCATTGTGAAAACCTAGGGATATATCATCACGGAGAAAATGTATCTATGTGGTCGCTAGGAAGTGAAAATGACTTGCATGTAATAAATAAATAAATCTCGTGTCGAGTGAAAGACAAGCTCATTTTTGTGCATAAACACAGAACTGAAATTCACCTGTCCTTTTCTAATAATACACTCACATTACTATTATTTTTGTTGTTATTGTTATTATTACAAAATTAGTGTATTTGACATTCAAGGCCTAAAAAAAAAGAGGTAAAACATAATTTCAGACCTAAGAATCCTATCACAACAAATTAGATTTTACAGGGTAAATCAGGGATTAGAATTGGTAAAGATGCTCTTTTACTAGCAATGAGCATGTGGGAGCATGGCATCATAGAAATTGCATAGCACTCTGTGTCACTTCCCTGGAAAAATATCATTAATTGCTGTTTACAAGCAAGCCTTCCTGTGTGAAACAGTACAGAAATAAGGGGTTAATATTCCCTTCTACTGGCATAAACCTGATGTAAGCCCTCAGCTACATCTCCTGGAATTGTCATAACTAATTCAACCCTTGGGTTACTTTTAATTTTGTGGGTGGATAATTTTCTTATGGAGATTTTATGTTTATATATATTATATTGTGTATCATAGATGAAAAGATTCCTTAGAATGCCTTTGTTTACAATAGCAGAGTAAAATGTTCCAACAAAATGTAATCTGGTGCAAGGAACATGTGAATTATAAAACAGTGTTTCTTATAATTTCAACCACTAATATTATAATCAAATACAAAAAAATTGTATTCCTGAACAAGAATGTGGCTGGGGTATATATATTTTCTAATCCATTTCTTCTAGAAAAGACTATTGCAATAATTTCCTAGAAATACACAGCTGCTTTTCTTGAAGAAAAAGATAGATATTGAACATTTTAGAAATGAGAACAGATTTATCTGAACTACTGCTGAGCTGCATGAGGGCATTTTGTTTTTGAAACTTTCAGTCAACACTTTTTATATGAAGTTTTTTACCTGTTTCATACTTCTGCTGATATAATCATTGCATGAACATAAACATAGTATTTCAAACTGATTGTAGTTGCTTAATGTTTTTTCTCAAACCCTGCTTCCCATTGTTTGGCTCTTATAGGTTTTAAAATTAAATGTAGAGGTACTAGGAGATTTTTACAGGGAGGCTGTTGTTGTTTTTCTTTTGATTACTGAATATGGTTTGTGCTCTATTTGCATTTAAATTGTATTATTTTTTATAGTAATTTAGACAATTTTGTTCTAGAGTAAGATACAAATGTAGAATAGGAAGGAAGCAGGCTAAAAACATTCAGTATTTCCAGCCATCAAACTTGGCCTTCGACAATTCAGTTCTCCAAAGTGATCTCTCTTTCAACTATATTGACCATTAACTTTGAAAATGAGATCAAGGCTTCTTTCATGCTTAAACCTCAAAGTGCAATATTCTTTCCTATCAAGGAGAGAATTTGAATCATAAATCCCAGTTTTCCCATCAGTAAAAATGATTGCTGTGTATATAATAAAACGGAGAGAGGGAGCTAAATAAATGAAGTAGGAAGAATGGGAGTGGTAAATTTTAATATTAATCCCCTTTCATTCATTTTATCTTCATGAAGATTTCTTGCTTAAGGATTTCAGCAAAGACATTTTGTTACTTAGTACCTATTTTATTTCTGAGACTGAACCAGGCATTTTAACATTTTTGCCTTCATTAGCTCATACAATCAATACTTTCATCTAGTTGCCACATGTATTTCCATGGCTAGGTGTTTTAAATGGATGTGAGGTGAGGTGTTTTATTTATTACCTGATCATCCAACATTTAAGAGTTGTATAGATAGGATGCATTTTTCTTAAGTTGTCTATTTTATAACAACTAGACTAAAATCTTTCATCTTTTCCCTTTTGTCCTTCACCTTTCTCTGTCCTTAAAATTTAAGGTTTTCAAACAATACCCTCCTTCCAATTCTTTGCTAGGGAGGCAACAGTTCCATTTTCTTTCCATCACAGGAATAGAGAGGTGTGCTTTGTTGTTGCACATTATACAGTTCAGTACTTATAAAGATATTAGTCTGCAATAGCTGATGTACTGCCAAATGTAAGAATGTAAATGCAACTATTTGACTTCCAAGATGGCATTTTCTCTGGATGAATGAGGGCAGATCAAGTTATAGAAACTGCATAAACATTTTCACAAGGAAGACAATGATACCTGAAGCTGAAATTAAATCAGTATTTCATAGGCTGTGGGAAATTGTTATCGTTAGATATTTATCAAAGAAGTAAAATATTAACTAAATTTTATTTAATTAATATTTTATTCATCCCTTTACTACGTCCATGTATTCGAAGAAAGTTTAAAAAGTTAATATATGGTACATTTAAAAAGATACTGATCCTTCAAATTTGCAAATACTGTTTCTTGATATGCAGAAAAGGAAATAGTCTCTTCATATTTTCTGCCTGAAAGATAAACAATTACTAATCATACAAGCTAAAATGGAGATGACAGTAAGTAATATAAAACCTGGTCTATTTCAGGCCACTCTCAGAGTAATCTGTTCTGATTCATTTCCTGACTCAGAAGGATATTCAAAAAAATCAGAGCTCCACTCTTCCCTGCTGTATTTTTTTAAAAAGTAGTACTGTCTGGAGCATCCATATGTATTTTGTCTTCTGTCTTGAAAAGTGATTTCCATCATGTCCCATTTTTAAACCTATTTCTTTCCACAGTCATAAACACACCTCTCTAAATAGCTCCACATATGGCTACATCTTCTAGCATGTATCCTTCACCATAAAACCATTTTCTAGAGAGAAGGAATGAAAAACCTGTAATGGCATGTGGGAATGACCTTGGGAGTCAGGAAAAAGAGACAAAACTGACATGATCTAAAAGGCAGCTGAGACCACAGCAGCAATCATTTCCACACTATATTCCAAATGCACACCAATCTTTTGTAAATACAATTGTATTAAAAATGGGGAATGATGGAAATCATTTTCCAAGATAGATAACAAAATACATACAAAATACATATGGATGCTCCAGACACTGCTAATTTTTTAAAAATACAGCAGGGAAAAATGTTCCAATATAATTTTACTAGGCCCTCCTTCTTTGCGTCTTCTATATTCCTCTGACCTGTCCTGAATTACCCAAGCAATGCCTGCGTGAGGCAAGTTGACCTGCATGTGTGTGAGTGCATGAAGGCCCACTGCTCCCAGGGCCTGGTTCTGATGTAACTTGATCAACTAATGGTGATCTGACTGCAAAGCCATACTAAACTTGGAGTAGACCTTCTCTTCATCTGTCACCCTACCATGGCTTTTCCCACAAGTAACAACAGTCAGTGATATTATTATCTTTCAAAGTCACTGCAATTTGTTCAAGTGGTTAATTACAGACACAGGTATGCTGTCCCATCATTTTTAGCAGTGTAGGATTGGAACTTTGCAGCAGTCTCCGGTTTACTTGATATCTCACTTGAGTAGAAAATAGAATAGAATAGAATAGAATAGAATAGAATAGAATAGAATAGAATAGAATAGAATAGAATAGAATA
>JANHZT010007941.1:5052-18889 GCA_032468215.1 Stegonotus admiraltiensis | reverse complement strand
TAGTTGTTCTGGTGTGCAGTGCTCTATAGCGTTGTTTTGAGGGTAGGAGTTGAAACAGTTTATGTCCAGGATGCAAGTGGTCTGTAAATATTTTCACAGCCCTCTTTTTGACTCGTACAATATACAGGTCCTCAATGGAACGCAGGTTGGTAGCAATTGTTTTTTCCGCAGTTCTAATTATCCTCTGAAGTCTGTGTCTGTCTTGTTGGGTTGCAGAACCCAACCAGACAGTTATAGAGGTGCAGATGACAGAGTCAATAATTTCTCTGTAGAACTGTATCTTTTATACAGTTAGTTTTACACTGCATCTTATATACATAAAAGAACTGGGAAGGGTGTGAAAACAAGCAAACAACAACAACAACAATCTAAAAAAAATCCAAGTCAACAACTTTACATTTAATTATATTTGATATGGCTAATATTATTATTCTCTAGTGCTCAATTTAATATTTACTCCTCTTTATATTTAAATTTATGACCTAATAACACCTTTTGGAGATCTCCAGGGAGACTGAATGAAATGCAAGGACCTCTGGCTGAACATTTCTGGCTGAATTCAATCAATTAGCATTCCCAAAGGGGAGGACAATATTTTCATAGTTGAAACGCTTCCAGTCTCATAATTCAACACATTTCTCTCATTCTGCATTTTAACTTTTACAGACTTTTCTTCAACCTTTCTAAATATGCAAAACTTATTATTTCATTATTCTATCTAACTTTTTTTTAGTTTTCAGTGATGCCTTGTAGCATGAATACTTCCTGATAGAATATTATGACAAAAATAATAAATGAGCATCTCCTACCACACCCTGAAGGAGAGAAGGGGAAAAAAAGACAAGTGATTTTTAGAAGTCTAAACTTTTGAAAGCATCTTACCTGTGAAACAAAAGAAACTCTGGTAATATATTAGAAAGAGAAATGCCAATTTAACTATTTTTAATTGTTTCTACAACATTTTTCTGTAAAATTTATGTAATTATTACCAGTGCAGTTGAAAAGATCATGGTGCCTACTGAGTCCTTTAAATGTAAGCTTGAAACCAATCCATAAATTCATATCTATGTGATATAGCCTTACCAGAGCTTTGCCACTTCATACTATACATGAATGTACTGTATAAATGTTTCCTTGTATTAAAAATGTAGCAAATCAAAAATTAATTCAAACCTTTCAGAGAAAGCAATCCTATTCATTTTACTGAAACTGGTCAATAACAATAATTTAGTAATTACATGCCACCTAGGTCCCAGTAACTTACAATTTTTAAAAAATATTTAAACATAAGGAAACAACACAAAACCATACAATCAAAGAAACAAAGATGACAAACCAAACCTGGGTGGGAACATGAAAAAGAAAAAAGGAGCATCACTCTCCCTTGGCAAAGACCACATCTTCAGGGCCTTTTTAAATACTAGTGTGGGTGGGAGCCATTCACATGTGCACTATCCTGCACTATTGTACTATTCCTAGTACAGAGATGTTGCTGCTTCGGGAAAGCAGAAACAGATGATGTCATCCTCCTCCCATTGTGTTGCCTCACCAGGTAGAAGAGGCAGGGAAAATGACTAGATACATTACAGTAATTCTATTTTATTCTAAAGCTATATTAACAGAATCTTGCAAATCTGAAAATACAGATCTCCATTAACTGCCTTCATAGCCTGAGAACTTAAGGAGGATCTGAGTGTCTTGCTCCACCACCATGCAGCTACAGACTATGCTGCCTCTTTATTTAAGTCATTCCTAAATATTTTTATATACTTCCAGCTGATTCCAAATGAACCCTACACCCATATTTTCAATCTGATGTTTTTCAACTCCTTCAGAGATGATGATTTACATTCTGGTAAATCTGCCTTCTTTCATTCTGGTAGTTGTCCAATGGGTGCAGTGCCAGAGATGCCTCTATTGCCAGGAGCTGATTACTGTCCTCTATCGCTGTTTCGTCCCAGTTTGTCAGGCTGTTCTCTGGTAGTAGGCAGTTGCTAGATTGTTTAATAAATATATGATTGATCCAACAATGGTCCATTAAGTCAATTAACTTTCCTCAATCCCTGAAGCTCGTTCAATATTTACATTTACCTAGTGGGCACCATTTCAATTTCTGTCCTGTCTGAGTGCCACCCTTGCTTTCCCTCCCCTGCCCTCAGTACCACAAAGTATTTCTTCTTTCTTTGATTATGAAAAACATTTTAAAGTCACAATGTAGAAACATGAAATTGAACTATCACTTCTTCCTAGCTACAAAATTTCCAAGGTAGGGATAAGGGGGGGGGAGGGAGGGAGGGAGAGAATAGATGGATATGGATATGGATATGGATATGATATGGATATAGATGCCTATGCCTATGCCTATGCCTATGCCTATGCCTATGCCTATGCCTATGCCTATGCCTATACCTATACCTATTTATTTTTATTTTTTTTGCTTTGATTTATATGCCTTTATATGTTTTTGTTTTTATTTTTATTTATATCCAGAGGTAGTATCCAGCCAGTTCACACCGGTTCGAGCGAACTGGTAGGGAAAATTTGACCCAGTTCACTGAACCAATAGCGACCTCTGGCTGGCCACACCTCCTCCCCGGTCACCCTGTCGCCACTCGTTCACCCCGCCTGACACTCACTTCCTCGCTCCATCCACCTGCTCGATGCTTACCCCACCCATCCCAGCCCTATATCCGTAGCCTTCGCCACGTGGCCCAGTTAATCATCTTGCCAGTTGTCTCCATGCCTCACCCACTCTGTTCAACTCACTAAAGGTAAGCATGCCGCCCACTTGCCCTTCGCCTTGGGTCAGGGCCTGGGACCCCAGCGACATGCCATTCTCTGAGGTCCCGGAGCCACCACCCACCTTGGCTGGGTTGGGGAACACACCATTCCCCAGCTCCAGCCTTGCCCTGGAGCTGAGGCCCACTTGCTGGCCACTTTCCCTTCGCCAGTTACATACATTGCCCCGTTGCCCCTCCTTCAGAGGCCCCAGCCCTAGCCCCACTTCTGCCCCCACAACTGCCTCTTTCTTTGGGCTTACCTTCCTCCTGTGACTGGTGGCAGAGGAGAAGGCAAGCCAGGGCTGAACCATCACTGCTGGGCTCCCCATCAGGCTGCATCTTGCCCCCCTTGTCACGAGATGCCTGCGCAGCTGTGACCTCTTTTTTTTAGTGCGAGAAGCCTCCGAGCTGCCATCTCTTTGCCAGCCGGAACTGAGCCAGCTGTGGCAGCTGGCCAGAGGCTGCCAAAAACTACTGGAGGTTTCAAATACGCCAAAAAAGTCACTATCATTGCCACCCTGTTCTTCGCACCGGCTGCACATGCATACACCTGTGTCGGAGCAGAGGGACTTGCGTGGGCAATTCTCTCCGGCATAGCAGGCAATTAGTGACTTCTTCATAATGTACAAGGTACTAGCACTGAATTATGTATTCTGTTTCTTTTTAATACATACACAGACATTTCTAAAATCCTATTTTCACTTTGTTATTATGGGGTATTGAGTGTAGATTAAATGGGGGAAAAATGAATTTCAACAACTGAAAATCAGGCTGCAGCATCACAAAATTGACAAAAGTGAAGGGGGTCTGAATACTTTCTGAACACACTGTAAATGCAGCAAAGATTTTAAATGATTCAGCCCCTCTAACAGATCACTTACACTAAGATAACAGGCTGCTTCCTCTCCTTATGGCGTTCTTCTGGGCAAGACAGGAATAAAACTGCAATTCCTTTATTATTATTGTAGAAAGTTAACACCCTCCCCCCCCCAAAGAATGAAATATTTTGGGAAATATTACAAAGGCAGAATATTATATTTCCCTAAAGGAAAAAAGGAGAAACATGCTCTTGGAGACAGAAAGCAGCCGCCATGTCTTTCTTAATAGCCAGCAGCAGATATTTTGTGCCCATTAAGAAAGATTGGGCCAGCCTATTCAGAAACCAGCCCCAGTTTCCCTGCCCCAAGCCGAAGCTGAGGAGGCCAGCTTTTAGAAATGCAGATTTGATCCATTCAGAAAGAGTGGGTCAAGACAGAAACTCAGATAAGCGACCAACAAAAGGTTGACAAAATTAGCTCAGACAAGCACCTAGGATTTGCATGTCCCCTTTTGCCTATAGAGCCAACTATGACCCTTACATAACCCCTACATGACCCCATAGGAAACTAACAGCCAATAGAATACATGTTCTTGCAAAGGAACAGGAAGCTCAAGTGCAAAGCCCAAAAGAAGGTATAACCCCACCACTCTCAACTCCATTTTGTCAGCTGCCCAGAACCACAAACCCATGTGGTTCTGCTTCATCAATAAACCATCTTTCCAATCAGCCTCCATGTTCCCAGTGTCTTTCTCCCAGCATAGGACAATGCCTTTCCTTTGGTTGTTCTCCAGCTGTAAAGTGAACTCCTCAAGGATGTATGTTAAATATTCTCTCTTAAAATTTTAGATATATTTAAGAAAAAATTGTATGTGTTTAGGTTTTTGATAAATGTTTATTCTTGTATCCTATTAGTATTAATTTGCTTTTCCTACAATTTTGAAATTTTAAATATATATATATATTGCCTTGTAGATCTATTATGATCACAAACTAAAATAAATTAAAAGAATATAATATTTCATTATTTATGTTGTTCTCAAAATGTCCATTCAGAACCTAGAAAATCTGTTAAAACACTACAGTTTTAAAAGAAAACAGCTATTGCCAAATTTCCACTTCATCAGAAATGGAAAATATAATTCAGATACAGATAAGTAACCTCATTTTCCTCAGATGTGCTATACTTGCAGTCATTGTTCCTGATTAGTTTTATTAATTTCCTGCCTCTTTTTTAAGCAACCCTCTCTTTGTGAAAGAAACACATCTTTGTTGTCCAGAAATAAATAAAGATTTAAATGTCTAATAATGCAAACTGAGATAATTTAATCGTTTACCCAAATGAATGTGACATTAAGAATAGTCATTTCCCTACCAGATGGGGTCTGTCTAGATTTATCTGAAAGAACAAATTTACTTGTAACCAACCAAAGGCAACATGAATTCTGCTTATGATTAGAGTGCAACAGAATAGCAGAACCATACGGGAGATGTTATTACATAACTGTATATTCTTAGTAGTTCCAATAAAGGAGAATAAATAAGATCATTAGCAGAAGAGGGGCATGAGGAAGGGAAAAGGCAGGGACTGGTTTTTTTATAAGTTTATTAAGAATAGGAAACAAATCTCCATAATATTTGATATCTATCACTGTGAACATCTAATCTTAATTTTAATTCCCAATATTGAGAAACGGCCCTTAGCATATGTTTGGTCTGAACACCCAAACATTTACCATATATGATATACTGTATGTTTGTAAATCTTCACATTTATCCAACCGTATACTTATATATATTTAAAATATTTAAAATAGGCAATCAATTGCATCCCAGTCTCTATTTTTAAATCTCTAGAGTCCCCCAAGATCATGCAGATAAATCACCAGCTGTCATTGACAGTTTTCAGAGAATAACTTTTGTTTTGAAAAAAACCTAAATATGAGTACATCACTTTCTATTAAAAAAAAAACTCCAAGAAAAGGGTGGGGGGAGGAAAAGGATTGAACATTTTGCTATCTCTGCTCTGGTGACATCACTACTATGTCCCTTGGAGTCCCTGGCCAGAGAAATGTTGCCTTTGATTTGAGGGATTTCTGGCTCAAAATTTATAAAACATAGCCCAGATGATAACAAGAAGGAAAATCTACTATAGCTTTTTAAAAAAATAATGTCTGTTAAAAATGCAAGGATTCTTATTGAACCTTACTTGCCATTAGTGTTTTATATGGCTGGGGAATTCTAAGAGTTGAAGTCTATGCTCTTAAAATTTCCAGGTTTGAAAAACACTGATTTTAACAATGTCACGATAAATTATCACTGTCATGATAAATTGTTAACTTGTCATAGACAGATATATACATACTGGAAATGATAACACCTCTGAAATTTCTTTAGGAACACAGTTTAGCCTCACAAGAAATCTATACAATTAGACTGCCATTTTCATGTTTTATTATCCTAATGATAAGTTCATTTTAAAAATAAATAAATGGATACCTTTATTCAGACTCTGGGCCTTTCTGAATTTGTATCGAATCCCTACACCGAATTGCCCCAATAACTTCTTTGTTCCACTCTGTCCTTATGGTGTTATTCTTAATTTCGTCTAAGCACTGAAGCAGCTTAAAGTCATCCTTAGTTGAGTTGTCCTGTTAAAGCAGAATTGGACAAATTATATCATCTGTTTCAGACAGATTCTCATCCTTTCTTATCTTCTCTGTCCCTTTGTTAGAAGCCAGAGTGATATCATGCACCTTACTGTCATTGCACAATTGACATGGATGGCACATGTTGTTTATGCAATGAAATCATGCATACATCACCACTGCCCTCCCACTGCTATGGCACTCTCGGTGAACATCAGTGTGTCCCTTGAGCATATAGGGTTTTCATTTCCAGACATAGCCCAAGAGCTTTAAGCAAGGAATTATGAGCAATCATTTGAGAATGAGGATTTCCATCCTTGGATCCAAAGGAATTTAAAATTGCAAGGAAGCCAGCTACAATCTCCACAGCAGTTCTCCATGGAAAAAGACAACAGGAGAGATGTTAATGTTTATACTGTATATAAAATTTTACAAGTGCTTCTTGTTCCAGGAAAAAAAATCTTGTAAGGGGTTATATAGACCCTGAAGAAAGAGATCCTATGAACAGTCAAGCATGCTTTAAGAGATCAGTCTTTTCCCATTATCAAGAACATTTCATTAAGTCTTGCATGCTCTATAAGCAGGTGTTTCTGAGTCTTGGGATTATCCTAGTCATAATTACATATCATGCAGCAGAAGTGCAGACATAATGTTGGCAGTTGGGTTGAGAAGAGCACAATGAATGGGGAAGACCTTGGCATGATTTACTATCATTTCTCTGCTACAAAATTATTATGAACAATAATAAATTACTCTTTCTAGGCCAATTTTTTTTTAAATGAGAGGTTGATATTGGGGGTGGAAATGCCACCATTTCAGATCCAATGCCTTAACTGTAGCTGTT
Organism: Stegonotus admiraltiensis; assembly: GCA_032468215.1. Classification (NCBI taxonomy): domain Eukaryota; kingdom Metazoa; phylum Chordata; class Lepidosauria; order Squamata; family Colubridae; genus Stegonotus; species Stegonotus admiraltiensis. Next base: position 11,800 of record JANHZT010007941.1, on the reverse strand, counting down.
CCAAGCTATCAGACACAAACTACAATCCTAGAAGCTTCAGAGAATTTACCTCAATAAAAATAAACTGGCACAACTGACAGCCTTTGATAAGCTGTCAGCTGAGCTTGTCCAAGACTCAATGCTTAAGTGCCCTGATTTTAAAATGTGCGTGCCTTATTTGCAAAGACAGGTCTTTCTGAAGCCTGGACAGGCAAACAGAACTGAATTCAATTCACTGTTCTCCACAGTGTTCTTTATCTCCTCCTCCAAATCTGAAAACATTTATTTTTCTTTAAGATTTAGTAGACAAAGACTGCAATCAGAGGTAAGGGCCTGCTAGAGTGGAACTAGGATCAGATTCTGATATTTCTAGAAGTATTTCATCTCAACATATCTAGTTACATGTATGCTGATCCATTTTTACAGCTGCAAACAAGAAGTACAAAATCAGATGGATGAAAATTTGGCCTTGCCATGAGAGAGAGAAGCAAACAATCATTTAGAGAGGAATTATTAAGTGAAGCACCATAGTTATCTCTTCTGAGATCTTGCAGGACCTTGTCCTGCATATACCAATCAGGATATTCTGCATTTTCCTAAACTGACTCAGTTATGCAAGATATTATTATTCCCTCATTTGTACCTATACCAACCTATTTCAACCTATACACCAGTAAGATTCTATGCAAGGAATTGGGGAGACAGCCCATTCTTAGGTCTTGAGCTAGCTCAAAGTAGATGCCAACTAAGCAACATCTCTTGGACTAAGAAGGACATTTTACATACATTTCTCAGAAAAATCATGAAGGATTTTGATCTGTTAACAATACTATCCTTCTCTGCTGTTATTTCTCTAGGTATAAATCCTAGTAGTCCTGCCATAAATAGAAATACTACAGTTCCCTGGGAAGAAATTTCACTGAACAGCATGTGAAAATACAGTACTTCAAATCAGAATTCCAAAATGTTTGCTTTCAGTAGATATATCTGAAATTTTAAAATCATGTCGTAGATTTGTGCACAAAATAACAACCCATACCCTACCACTCTTTTGAATCTTATCAAGAATATTCCCATGTACTTTTAATTGAATTTTGTTTTGTTTTTTAAGGAAAGCTATCATCCTTTAAGGCAAATTTGACTTTTTAATTCAAACAGGGCATTTCTAAGACTACTATTGGGCATCCTTACAAATGGACAATGCTGGAAGCCAGAATTTTGTTTCACACATGCCAGTCTATTCATTTCATAAATTAAAATACACATCAAAATTAAGAGAACCAAGGGAGGCTCCCATGTGTATAGCTGATTCACCTGTGTCAGTTTATTATTTGGGTGTTTCTTCTCTTTTTATTTAAAATCTATGCAGTGTGGATATTACCACTTTAATTCTCAGTAGCATTAAAAGCATATTGCAGAGGAAGAAAATAACAAAGGGAGTTAGTTGGAATCATATAAAAAGAAGATTAAAGACTATCTGGAGAAAGGAAATAAAATCCTCAGCAAGCCAGAATGATCCAGTAGTTCTAAAATAAAAAGTGCTCCCAAAATAAGTAAAAATTTACAAATGGTTTTCAGTTTATCAGATATAAAATAAAAATAAATAAAAATACTTCTGCTGAATTATTTTCTTTCATACTTGAAAACATTGAAGCATAAATAGCCTGAAAAAAGGGGGGAAATATTATTTATGTATAACTACAATAATAAACAGAAAACAGCCATGTGCTAATGCTGCCCTTTGCAGTTGTACACTGTGAGGCTTAAAATATCCAAATCACTGTTTATATTTGTAGGAAGTTAGCACCCACCCCTCTCCTAGAAGAATGAAATATTCTAGGAAATATTAAAAATGCAGAATATTATATTTCCCTGGATGAGAAATGGAGAAACTTTTTTTTTAGGCAGGAGGCAGACTCACTCTTAATAGCCCCACCCTCTTCAACAGCCCACAGCAGATGTCAGCACTTAAGAGATAAAGAGATGGCTAGATCTATTCATAAGCAAATACCCTCACTCAAGATCCAACAAAGGTAGGATTAGCCCTCAGCCACAATAGGAATTGCCCAAAACTCTCTTCATTACATCATCACCCAGCAAGAATCAACCAAGCCATGTTTCCAGTGTCTTTCTCTCCATTTGGAACTGAACCCAGATGGACATTTCTTCCAACATACTTATGCAATATTAGCCCCTCTGAACTGAACCCATGAGACTTTGGGAATATCATAATTTTACATCCATGATTCTTGCATTCCCCAGGAGAGCCCAGAGTCATTGCAGACTGGGTAGCCCCAAAAATGTCACCATCCCTTTTATATTGCTGGAGGAAGGGTCCATTGAATTCCCTCAGTTTTTCTTTTCACCTTCAGAAAGTACTTCATTATGATAAAATATAGCATAGCATGAAGGACCTGAATTTCAGTAGGGAGAGAGAAGAACAGAGAAATTGGCTAGAGGGATGAGGCAAGATATTTTACTAATGAGAAACTGCCCACCCATCAGTTTCAGTCCAATTTTCCTGTCCAGAATTTTCACCCAGGACAAGTAGCAAAGGAACTCTTTTATAGCCATTTAACAGAGTTGAGTGCTTTCTGACAAAAAGGGTATTGAGTGTGCCTACCCTTTCAAATTTAAAGTCTTTCTTAACCTTCATTTCCACACCTTAATAGAAACAGTCTGAGAAAGCTTGTCCATTTCCCAAACACTCCTGCCCTGCCTGGGAAACCACAGCTCCCAACTTGGTGTTCATAGTTTCAGTACAAATCCTGCACTATCTCTGCACTGTCCAGCATCCAGTCTGGAGCTGGAATGAAGCTGGAAATAAATTGACTTTACTATAGAAGAACTCTTGAATATCATAAGCTTGTGGAAACCAGAGGGCATTGCCCTGCTCCTGTATTATTCAACTTTAAGCCATGAATAGTTTGAGTTTAAATATAATGTGGTCATAAAGCTACATTCATGTAAGCTACATTCACTATTAGACCTGTAAATTGCCCTTCCCCCCATGTGCACCTTTCAATCAGTATCGACTCATGGCAATTACCTAGACAAGTTTCTGCAGTTTTCTTGACAAGGTTTTTTCGAAGACCATAGCCTCCTTCTTAGGATTGAGGGGGCATAACTGGCCCAAGGTCACCCATCATGCTCTATCCTAAAATGGGACTAGAATTCATAGATTCCCAGTTCCTAGGCTTGTACCTTAACCACAGACTGGCTGTCAGTCTGCTACTGTAAAATTATTCTTAATAAGAACGGACTTATTCTAAAAAAAATAAACTGCACATATTAATAGGACAATGCAATTAACTTTATTGCTTAACAATTCCTCTTTTGCACAGTCCCTTTTTTCCCAATTAGAGTTAAACCAAAAACATGTAGTTGGTTTTTTTAAAACACGATTAAAACAGGAAGTATGTTAATACAATGGATTTTATATTATCTCAGCATATATATATATAGCATATACACATATTTATCCTATTTTAAAGGTAGAGTTTTCATCTGTTTTATTTGTTTTTTCCAATCTCCAAATATTCCTTTTATTCTTGTGAGAGCATTAATTGAAATAACATACCTTTGCAACCATTTAGAGCAATTCTTGCATGAAAAGAATAACTATGAGGGTCTTTTTCTTCCTGAACTATTTTCTTATATTCTTTTCTTCTAAACTATAATGTTCCAAAATGAGTGTGTGTGCATGCACATGTGTATGGGAAAAATGGCTGCTGTAATATAATTTTCCCATACTTCAAAATCCAATTTACTCCTTCCTACAAATTGGCAGTTCCTACCTAAAATAATTGCAAAATACAAATAACCTAGATTATATTTAAAACTAATACCAGTAGGAAATCTACACCTTACAGGTTGCATTGCTGCCCAACCCATTCTTATGGATACTTTTAAGTCTGTGCTGCTCAGCAGCAAAATTAAAAAAAAATGGGCAACATATATTTTATAAAAATAAAGCTAAGAAATATAATTATTAACCTTTGAAAATTCCCAATAGAAAAAAGCATTCAATAATTTGACCCTTCCTACTCAGGCAATGAAATAAAATCATTCTCATGCCTTCCTTGGCAACTACTAACCTTGGCAACGACTAATAATGCAGCTCTTGCTATAATGTACTTTTGTATTTATTAACTGCCTTTTGTATTTATTAACTGAATGCAAAAATAACAAATACTCCCCAATGAAAAATTATTTAGCAGACTAAATTATAAAGAAATAAAATTTTAAAAACAAAAAAAAATCATTTGGGTATATATTCTCAGATACATATATAAACATTCCACATGAGAATTTCAATATAGTGGTTTTATTTCATTTTAATATTTAAAGTGATTAAATATACATAATCATAAAGTGATTAATTTGCATAATATTTTAATATACTTTGTGAAAGAGGAGACAGCAAGGACTGTTGCAGGAAGCACAGAGAAATATTCATATTCTGAATATTTTTGTTATGTTTGGAGAAGCAATATGGTATGCAATAGAAATAAATATGCAAGTTCTCCATAAATAATAATCACAACTTGTATTTGATAGCGAAATATAGTTTGCTATAAAAATCTTTGGTAGACAAATTGTTTTTCCCCTTTTCAGCCAAGATGTCAATCATTTGTAATAGAGGTTACATAAAAACAGAGTATCTATTCAGTGAAGGACTCAGATTTCTACTACAGGAATTTGTTTACTTGTTTTTAAAAATATCCAAATGGACTGAAAAAACTTCTAACAACTTTTTCTTGTGAATAAAATTATGCTTCTTTATGCTCACATACAGGGTATGTAATTAAGTATAGTACTGCTCCAGAGGTATACCTCTACATTATGCTTAGCCAATACAATGAGTTCTGAAATTATTGGTTCATTTTTTTCCAATACTCATTTGATCCATATTAGAAAAAAGTGTATTAGGCTAGTTGTATTTAAATAATGGATATTAGGGGAACTGGATATTAAAAGCATAAAACATAGATAATTATGTAGGTTGCATACAAGGTACATAAATTAGTGGTAATTATACAAGTGGGATATAAACATGGTGGTTTTAAGGAAATATAGGTAAAATTATACATGCGGTCTAAATTAAATGTAAAATATCTTAAAACCACTGAAATGGAATAACTTGTGGGAATATTTGTTCTACTAATGCAAACCAGATTTACACAAACCATCACATTTCTGGCAAAGCTATGATAAGCGACCACCTTAGAGCTGTTGTGGGTCAGGAGTACTATGAGAAATTAAACTGATGGCTATATTCAGGAAAAAAAGATTAAGGGTTAGGGTTAGAGTTAAGAACTGGTTTCAGAATTGCCAGTGTGAGCTCTGAATTTAGATAAGGTGGAGAAAATCTGTAGGGGTTTTTTAAGTGTAAAATCTTCAGAAAACATAATTGGCGTTGAAGGGAAAGAATTTCAGCTCAGAGGAAGAAGGCATGTTTTGTATTAGTAATGTGGAAGAAAAAATATCTGCATTTTTCTACTAGTTCTTATTTGTTTTAATGAATAAGAATACACATTTAATGAGTCTGAAGTGGCCAAGGAGTTTGCATGAACATTCTCTCTTTGATAAGACAATCAATTTGAAATTCTCCTGAACTTAGTTATTTCCTTTGTATCACATAATTAGGTAACATTAACAGAGCTTATAGTGTGGACTTTGCTACCGTTTATATACAATAGCTTCTTGTCTTGGTGAGTGTGTAGTTTTTTTCTGGTAGTTCCTTGACTAGAGCATTTTTTTTCTATCTTTGATAATTCCTGGTTTAGGTATTGTTTTCTGTTTTATTGTTTGTCTAGTGTTAATCCCTATTATCTCACTGCTGGAAGAGAAGAGAATGGAAGAAAATGTGCATTGATCTTTTTATTTATTTATCTTATCTTTTTTATTGTATCTTTTGAATGGTGGGTAAATATCTGTGTGCCCATTGATGGCTGATTTGTCTGAATGCCTGCTTGCAGGAATTCCCTCGGGTTTTTCCATTTAGTTTGGTTGAGGAGACTTAACAGTTTCCTAGCAAAAGCATGGTCAAGTCTTTCCATCTGTTGTAAAATTAAAGTTTCCATCATGTCTTCTTACTCCTAGTTGATGTTTATGGACGTGTTCTGTTAACCTTCTACCTGTCTGCCCTACATAGTGGCTTTTATAGACATTCTGTATGTTGTAGATGACTCCTGATTTTTCTTCTTGGGCAACTGGGTCTTTTAGTTTACTTAAGATATTTTGGAGGGCTTTTGTTGGTTTGGGTGCTATGGTGATGCTGTGGTTGTAGTATTGTAGTCAATTGATTATTTTTGAGATGTTTTTGCTAGTGTTATTCTTTTTATAGCTAATGTTGGTTGTATGCCCAGAAAAACAAAACAGACCACCTATACTACATCTTCCAAAAATATGGATACAAAGTGACTACAGAAGAACCAACCAAAGCAACATGGCATCCCTGTAGCACACAAACCAACTAAAGCCCTCCAAAGTACAGTATGAGCCACACAGATGATGGAATGATTTTAGAACACACTAGAAATCATTAAGGGGAAATTACTTAAATCAACATCTCATATTGTCTTTTTTTCTTATCAGAAGAATAAGTGAAGAGGAAAAATGAAAGAAAGGAAAGTAATTTAATTTAATTACTTAATTACGGAGGACATTCAGTCCATTAAGGTCTTTTTTTTTTATTTTATTTATATGCCGCCCTTCTCTGGAGACTCAGGGCGGCTTACAATGCATTAAGCAATAGCCTTCATAC
>JANHZT010007937.1:32721-43626 GCA_032468215.1 Stegonotus admiraltiensis | reverse complement strand
TTGGCCGAAGAGGTGGTAAAAAAAATGCTTTGAAAAGTCTCTGACGATCCCAGCTGAGTTGCCTGATCGGCAGAGGCCTTTCAAAGCATTAGAAAAAACGCTTTGAAAAGTTTTTTTTTTAAAGTTGGCCATGCCCACCCAGTCACATTAACCCACCCCAGCACCAAGCCACACCCACAGAACCAGTAGTAACAAATGTTACATTTCACCCCTGTGTTTAATGTATATAGGACAATCACATGAAATGTAGTAGATACGATAATTCTCTGTGTATTTAAAATCCATAATTTATTAATGATTCAAGCTTCTGGCAGCTTTGGAAAAAACTTAAGGAGCAGCAATTAAGGGTTTTCAAGGAAATATAGATAATGCAGAAATTCAGTGGAGCTGAATAAACTTGTCCAACTTCTTGAGTTATCCATAAAGTTTATAGGCTCAAACTTTCTGCTGTTAGATGGAAATCAGCAAACAGTGGTCTAGTTTTTCTTGAAACGTCCTTTGAAATTCTTTTTCAAATAACAGTGGGATTTCCCTAACTGTCACAGAACATTAAGATGCTTTTTAAAAATATATCCATGTATTCATAATTATATATTATTATATATAAAATATTCACTGGGGGGGGGTTATTCTGCTATTTGTAATAATATTTTTTTATTATTTTCATATGGGTGCTGTTATAAATTTCAAGTGGCATGTTTATAATGGATATATTTTTTAATATTTGTATAACTTTGCCCTTTTATTTGTATTTCATTATTACCTGCCCTAATGGAAAGGTAAGAGGCCTAATATTCTAATATTCCTATTTTCATAAGATATATATGGGTTAATATTGCAAAAATAGTTAGGACTGTATAAATTGTATATCCAGGGATCATAGCTAACCTAACATTTATAGAGATCTCATAAGCGTAAGAAAGCCTGAATACTTCTTAAAAGCAATTTCTTCTTTTAGCTAGGCTTTGGTTGTCATGCCAAACTGACATGTCTGGTTATTGCAAAATTGCCAGGGATAGTTAAATAGAAAGCAAAGTTGGTCAATATTCTCAGTCAATATTCCAATTTTTTTTTTATAATATTCTAGTTACACATGATGGAATTAGCAGAGGTGGCTAAATTGACTGTTTTAATTAAAGAAAAAATACAAATATCTTTATTTCTACTTGGAAACTACTTCTATACTTTGTGGCTGAGGTGGAAAAAATGAAACATTGATTTTGGGTTTTACCAATTAGATTTGTTGTTATAGAAATGGCTAGTTTATACTATTATGTAAAAGTAAAAAGTTGAGGTTAGATGTTAATGACAACTCCTACTGCACCAAAGGAGTTAGAAGTCAATTCCTTTTTTTTTCTCTCCCCCACTATCCACTTCCCTTCCCTAACTTCCCTACTATTTACTTTTGTATTCTCTTTGTATGCTATATTATAAACAAATAAAAATTGTATTCAAAGTATAATATCCTAGTTACACGACGATGTCAACAACATGGTGTAACCCAATCAATCCATAAAAATCTAAAATAAAAAATGAAATTAAACATTATCTCAAGCAGGGAAGAGAGATTTTATTGGCAATTAGATAACATTAATACTCATGTAGTCTCAGTAGTAGGCCATAAATACCAACTTGATTCTATGCATAATAACAAAGTGGAAAGTTAAAATGCCAAATACAACCTGACATTTGGACTACTGTATATCATATATCATACTTGGTGGGGAAGTTCTAAACTGGGGGGAAATTATTGTTTTATGTTTCCGAGTATCCAAATTTTATCTTCCATTTTCAATAAATGTAGTTTGAAGAAAAAAACCTATATCATAATTAATGTACTTTTTAATGTCTTGAGGAGGGCTGTTAGTGTGTGTAATGATCACTTCTTGTTTTAATATTCTCTCAGAAATTTAATAAAGAGGATAGTAACACATCACACAGTCCCAAATTTTATATTTATCTTCTCATTTAATAATATTGTGGGAGGGCTTCCCTAATCCGTCCAAAATGGGTTTTCTTCACCTTAAATGCTCTCCTATATGGAAATAACATGCTGTTTGGGACAATGAGGCTGAGTTCAGCCATTTTATAGAAGTTGTGAAACACTGAGGAGAATATATGTGACAATTGAATTCTGACGAGGAATTCCCTGGGTGGAAGGAGTGTTTGTGGGAAAAGATGTGTTAGCATAATTTGAAGCCTAGTTTGATTAATTAAAGTTTAGAAAGAAAGTAAAACTAAGGAAGCTTAAAAGTGCTGTTCCCTCTGCACTGTATGTAGTTGCAAATGTGATCTTTCAGAGTTGAAGGAGCAGGAACTGAAAAGTGATAAATTAACAAAGGGGAATGACTTCTTGAAAGTTCAAGGGCAGAACTAGAACATTTAACTCATTAAATCAGCAAATGTATCAAGCAACAAAGGAACAAACTGCAAACGCAACTCCAACAGTTTACTCCTTAGCTGCAGAAATAGAAACAGGAAATTGTTGATTTAAAAAAGAGAATAGAATGGGGAATAGAGAATTACAAAAGTAGGCACAACAATCTGTTTTGTTAAATGAACAGGCTTTGTGTACACGATATTTAGTTTATTCAATTGGCTCAAGATTTGGAGGGAAAGTTCATGTGTTGGGAATGAATGTTAATCCTATGGGGTCATTGGTGTTCTCTGACCCTGGTGGTTTTCTTGCAGACAATTAATTACCAAACTAGGTAACATTATCAGTGCCTAGTTTGGTAAAGAAACATCTGTAAGAAAACCACCAAGGTCTGAGAGCAGCACCAAAGACCCCACACTTCAATCCTGAGCTACAAATATTCTCTTCTATCAAGGCAATTGTGTTGAGGATCTAACAGCTCAAATTGTAACCTTTCATAATATAAAGGAAGCTGCTTTTAAACTGTGGCAAATACAATATGACTGATCATACTAAATGTACACAGATAAATTGTTTATGGATAATTTGCAGTAGAGTGTCAGTTATAGTAACAGTAAAAGCCGAAGAGGAATCACTTCATAAATCCAGTGATGATCACTTCTACTCCTCTGAAAAGCACTTCTTCAATAATAATAACAATATTGATAAGCTACTGAATGTTCAGTGTGGTTTTTTTTCCTGCAGAATTGCCTGGGAAGCAGTTGCAGAGGCATTCAGATGGAAAAGGATTATAGGGGGCAATTTTCCTTTAGAAAAATTGACTTTCTAACATGTTATACAGTGCAGTTGCAGGACATGTTGATTACTCCTGGTAGTTAAAGACTTAGCAGTTGCCTTTGTACAATATCTTGAGTTTGGTTACTTTTAACTTTGATATTTATACTTTTTTAGAATGTTGTGTAAATCCAGGCTAGTAATCTGAGGTTTAATGCATTTAGTTAATTATAATCCAACTAATAATTCCAAGCATCCACTGGAATTATCTAGTGTAAACCATAGGTCAGCAGTTTCCTCAGTTGTCAATGCTAATAGTGTTCAAGTGGTGCTCCAGTTGTTTTGGGATTGCATCAAAAGCTCATATTACTCTTGGTATTATCTTTGCTTTCTTTTGCAGTCGTTCTATTTCTATTTTGTTGATCTTTCTATTTTATCTTCTACAATTTTTTTCTCTTCTGTTTGTCTATGTCAGGAGGTTTAAAAACAGATGTATAATAAACACTTGTAACTATTGCTAATATCCAAGATTATCCATTGCTCTATTATCATTCATCCTGATTGGCCTTTTGCAATTCAGTCCTTCCCTGTAACAAAATGAGATATAGAACTAAATGCCATTTTCTACATCAGTTAACTGACATACCTTATTCATACAAAATAGGTGGCAGGAAATCAGGGCTCTAAGTTAACCCAAAGGTGCTTTTTCAGGAGGCAACTGGACTTCCTTGTTTTTTCTTTCGAGACATTTTGCTTCTCATCCAAGAAGCTTCTTCAGCTCGGACAGGATAATGGGAGATGGAAAGATTTATATCCTTGCAGGAAGCTGGTCATTTGCATCCTTTTAGAACGTCATTGAAGCACTTGGATGTTTATCTGTGTCCTCAGAGTGACCTGAGTAGTGCTCCTGGTACCTGTAGTCTGCAATTTTTCTCTGAAAATCCATTCCTGCTCCCACACCATTCAAAGGGTGTTCTTCTCAAATTGTATAGCTAAAAGTCTGTAGAGATTCTCAATCAGCCAGGTCATCCTTTTAGAGGGTCTTTGAATGATGTGAGAGTAACAATGGATTTCCAGAAAAAAATTGCAGACTACAGGAACCAGAGGCACTACTCAGGTGACCCTGAGGACACAGATAAACCTCCAAGTGCTTCAACAACCCTCTCAAAGGATGCAAATGACCAACAGTCTGCAAGGATATAAATCCTTCTATTCCCCTCTATCCTGTCAGAGCTGAAGAAGCTTCTTGGATGAGAAGTGAAACATCTTCAAAGAAAAAACAAGAAAGTCCAGTTGCCTCCTGAAAACGCACCTTTGGAGCAACCATGACCTGGGTGACTGAGAATCTCTACAGACTTTTGGTTCTAAGATAACTCATTCCTAAACAAACATGTCAGTGTACATGGCAAGTGGTCTCTTGGGACAGATCTCTGCTATCTTTAGAGAGATCCTTGGCTTCACTTATATTGCTGTGGCAAAGCAGCTCCAGCTTAGAAAAGGGCAGGGTATGAAAATAGATGGAATCCAGATATTCTTTCTTGCTTTATAACATGGTGGTCATTTCCAGAATATATGGTGATGGGCAACTACTTCCATGGTTTTACATTTTCCCTGCCTGCATGCAGATCCTCAAATCATTTATCCTGGCCCAATGAACTCTCTTCATTACTTAAAATTGAATTCACCATTTTACACACTTTTGAGGTAGAAAATATATGAAGACTATAATTTAAGTACTAATATGGTCTTAAGATAGTTGCAGAAATAGAAAAAAAACCTTGTAAAATTACTTCTCAGACATGAAAAAGAAAAAAAGCTTTACCTCAATCACATGTGTGATGTTATTCTAGCAACTCTCCATTATCACCATTGGTTGGGCTGCAAAAAAGTATTATGTACTGTATGGCCTGCAGCCACCAAACCCTTCTCAAAGGAACCAAACACAGGAGGAGCAATAGCATCAGATTAGCAGTTTTCTGTTTCGTGATTGTTGCAATATAAATACCAGTCAGGATCTAATAGCTCACCTCCATGTGATCAAAACATGGCTACAGTAACTGCTGCACCTTCACAGAGGGCATAATGCTAGTACTGACTTTAAAACGTGTAATTGTCATGGCCCAAGACTCATACTCTGAATCTGAAGAAGCTGTTCCATCTGGACCTGTGGAATAGCAGCCTCAGGAGACACCAAGCCATAAATCACATGAGGCTGATGGAGAATAGGACCACCTGGACAGCTGGAGTAGTTGGATTGGGATGACATAAGGTTTCCCAGCCATGCACTTGGCTGACAACTTTGATGTGACTCTCAGAACATTGGACTGATTTTGGACTACTGTACTGCATGCACTATTAACAGCAAACCAATCAAGCATGCATCTGCCAGCAATTCTGTTTTCAGTTTGCATGCTTTGATTCTTGTTATTTCTTTGAACTTGAGTAAACTGTGAACTATCATAGCAGCTGTGTGTGAATCAGTATTTGAAACCAGAAGCAGGATTGTCACAAACTTATGCTCACAGTTTTTAAATTACTGAAAATTAAAATGATCATGAATAACAGAAAAATGGAGTAACAGAAATTGATTTTTCTTTTATAGCTAGAAAAGTTAGTCATCTTGATACTATTGATTAAAAAATTACCATGTTGGGGGGGGGGGGGATAGGAAAAATGATCTTCACAGGGTAGATTCCAGGATACTGTTATTCTGTTATTGATTCTTGCTTCCTGAAAGAGAAAATTACTTGTAGTTTTTGATGTCCTCTCTATATTTCTTAATACTCCCCTTTGTTCTTATTGCACAGAGATCAACATGACCTACTGGGTAAATTGCTATGTTTTTATCTGTAATAATCTTCTTATATGTATTGATTATTCTTTGAAATGCTGACAGGGGAAAAGGGAGGATGAGAACCAAAATATGAAAAAGTACTCTATCATGCTTCTTAAAAAGCACTTTGTTAGGAATTCTAATATTTGTAGTTCCAAATGGCCAGAAGGCTGCCCAATTAAGAGAAGGCTGTTTAAGAAACTAAAGCTGAATTCCTAACCTGGACTGAACATGATCAGACGGATTCTGCTGAGAAGCCCCTAGTAGAAAGCATGATTGTAAGCATCTCACATGAATATATCAATTTCCTGACTCTTTATAATTCCCTTACCACGTATTTCACCAATATGAAGTACTGGTTCCTATAAGCTATTGCAACTAATACCCTTTATAGACCTAACCTTCATAAAAATATATACTTTCATTTTAAAGCCACAGATATGTTCACTAAGACAACCTTGACTGGAAGAAGAATATACTTTAAGCCTATAGCCAGTCTACCATCTGGAATAAAATCAACTGTATCTGTGTCACTTTTAAGCAATGTTATACTAGTGGGAAAGTTCTCCCTTTTATCCATTGTAAATTTACTGCTAATCAGCTTAATTTGTTGATGCTAGATTCTAGTATCTATATAATATCATTTCTCAGGGATAGGCAGATATTAAGTTTGTGGAATCTTCCTCTAGTTCACAATGAACAGATGGGATACATATTTCTTTCAGATTTTGACATTTTATTGTTTAAATAATTGTTATTGAAAGATTTTACAAGATTTAAAAATTGTAGAAACGTAGAAGAAGAAATAGAAAAAGATTATAAAAGGGTAAAAGAAAAAGTGAAGAAAACTAAAAAGCTAGGGGGGGAAATCTAGAAGTGAATTCCAATCTTTGCAGCAGTTACAACCATACTAATTGCCATCTCCATCCTCCCCAGTGCTTAAAATTATTTTTTGTTTAAAAGAAGATTATATTAATACAGAAGCAATAGTGAATTGAGCTATGCAGGGATCCATAAAAATTGACCAAGATCTGCAATAGGCTGATTTGATTCAACACTATTTCCTCTTTCCATACCATTCATGCCATTGTGGATGCCAATCCCATCTGTTCCTTTATCTCCTTTTGTCTCCAAATGAAAAGTTCCCAAGCACTCTATGTAGCTTCACATTGTAAAAGAATCAGCTAATGTAATTTTTTCATCACCTTCTGAGGAATTTATGGTTCCCTCAGAAATAGTTGCCATACCATTTATTAACCTCTGAAACACCGTACCAGGCAGAGTATTGAAAGTGTGCAGCTTTTCACAAAAACTTGAATCAGTTGTTCAAAGCAATGCAAGACAACAGCCCAACTGTAAATGCCCCACCTGTATCTATGAAGGAGTGTCTGCATATGCATGTGGCATATGTAAAAGTTGCTATTATACAATCAATGCAGCCATTTCAGTCTAACCAGCTGTCAGTCCTGAAACCATTTTGGAAATCTTCAGGGCTGCCACAGCAAGGCCAGTTGCAGCTGTGGGAATGTGAAGGGGGAGATAAAAATAGCTGAGGGGGAAATGTAGCCAAAATAACAATCTTTCCCATGGGAGCCAAGGACATCCCCACCAGGTGTTTGGAAGGGGTGAAATGCTACCAGTTTGCTCCTGTTCGGGTGAACCTGTAGTGATAAAAGCTACCAGTTCGGGAAAACCAGTAGTTTAAAAAAGCTTCTGGTTCCTCTGAACTGGTGTTACTGATGATCAGCTGTACAGCGAGATTTAGCTTTGCTAGAAAGCAGGAAATCCTGCTTTCTAGCAAAGCTAAATCACACACCACAGCTGATTCCCACGCTCACTGTTCTACTTACCTTCCCAAGCCTCCTTTTGGCATGTACTGGGCATGCATGCATTGCGCAACATGCACCAAAAGGAGGCTTGGGAAGGTAAGTAGAACAGCGGGGGGATCAGCTGTGCAGCGCAGTTTAGCTTTGCGAGAAAAAAGGAAATCCTGCTTTCTAGCGAAGCTAAATTGTGCACCACAGATTATCCCCCCCCCACTTCTATTTATCTTCCCAAGCTTCCTTTTGGCGCGTACTATGCATACGTGCATTTGGTGTGCACTGCGTGTGTGCACACAGCACACATTTGGCGTGCAACATGCATGTGCGGCCAGAGAACCGGTAGCAAACCGGTTTGGATTTCACCACGTCAGGTCCTTCAGAGTCAGGTTTTCACCAGTTGTGCCAAGATGGCATTCCTAATAAAGTTTTACTCTGAGGAAACTCCGGGCCTCAGAGTTTTGATTTCGTTGGGTCTGTTACTTGGAACCCTGACACCAGCACTATCTTGTCTGAAAGTCAAACCACTCGGCCCTGATGCTGTGCTTCATCACACAGAGGTAAGTTATTCCAACTTGACCCTTTGATTAAAAGTACTGAGGCAGAGCAACCTAACTCTGTAAAACAAGCACCATTGTTGAGGGGGAGTCCAATGACTCTTGGCAGTGATGAGACATGGAGTTTCTCCTCCATGTCACATGTGATCTAGACAGCAGCCAATCTGCACAGCCCTAATTATTATCACTTTCATATTTAAACTAAGTTCACTGCAAACTTGGTTTTATTTTCCAACTTTTCGGTTGTTGTTGCAATATGAGAAGTGCCACTGTTAGCATATTTCACTGTCAGAAGAGAAGGTACACTATTGTGAAAACCACTTAAATGTTTGCATCCTGTAATATTATATCGCTGATGTTTACATAAGTCATTGTTTGCTCTCTATACAAAGTAGTCTTTAATCTTCTAGCTATTAATGGTGACATTGAGAAGTCAGAAACATTCAGGTCAGCATGTCTCAAATACAGACTTATAAAGGAGGAAACTGCAGGAGAAAAACAAGTTCATGTCAATCATGTACTATAAAACGTTCTAGGAATTTCTATTTAATGCCCAGCTAAGTAAATAGCAAACAACTCCTTGCTGAAAGATATTTGCTAACAGAACGCATGTATGAGTTGCAAAATATCAAACTAGCTTGCCGTTACCAAAATCATACTGAAAAAAAGCATCAGAAACGAAGCTTCAGGAAAAAAGTCCCCAAACGAGCTTCAGAAAAGAAGCACCCAAACAGAGCTTCAGAGGCTTTTTTTCTGAAGCTGTTTCAGAGGCTTTCAGAGGCAGAAAAAAAAAAAGCAAGGCACAGATCTCACAACCAAGGAACCTGTTGCTAAAATTGGGAACAGCTGATTGGGGGTATTCCAGGAGGCCAATCCACCCGCCAATCAGCTTTTTTCTTATTTTCCTCCCCAAAACTAAGGTGCGTCTTATATTCTATACGATATAAACTTTCCCCATTTATATTTGATACAAATACTATGTTACTTTAAAAAATGTTCCTGATGGGGAAATCTACTTGTCTAACAATCCAATAGACCCAACCTCTTTTTACTATATGTAATTCCAAAGGCAAAACTAATCTTCCAAGCCCGTTGTTAACCTCCCGCTCTGGTTTCTTGATCAGTTATTCAGGTAGAACGTGGAGAGTATGTAAAAAAATGCTTTTATAAGTACTTGGCATGCCTTGCTATAATAAATAAGGTAGAAGGCTATAATTAACTCTTTGCATGCTATGTGTTATTTAGTGTAAATTACTCATCTGTCCAAGATCCCCAAAGTGTTGGTATCTCACTCAAAGCTATGTGAGTGAGTTCCGCATATAAATATGTATCGGATCTTTATAATCTTGTTATATCTGACAATAAAATATCTTTTCCTGGCCATTTCCAAGCCATGGAGCATTGCAAATGGGCTATATGTGCCTTAGTGAGTAGTATAAGGAGGACTTACTAATGATAAGTGAGATACAACAACGCATTCAGTCTCCTGCAAAATTCATCCAAATTGGATCCCATAGGCACAACTGCTAGCAGAAACTTCTATAGTTTAATTTTGTCTGATATAAAATAGTATGGTGTTCTGTTGGACTGAACCTCCCTGCATTTCATTCAATGGATGATCTTGAGTTCTAATCCTGTGAGAATAGGAGAAAACCACCTTCTTTCCACATTATCTAAGCTTTATAAGATTTTATACACCTTGGTTATGTCACTCTTCGAGCTGAGGAACCTCCCCCCACACCTTCTCATTGTTTATGAATGAAATTCACCTGCCCATCAACCTGAAATTCTGGAGACCTTAATGTTAAATCCATGAACATCAGGGGGACAGAACACCAACTCTACAAAATGCCAAGTAGGTATTGTGACTTGACTTGAACTCCTAGTTGAAATAAAAAGGAACAACAAATTTGAAGATGGTTTTTGTTTAAGCTTTGAAATATAAGAAAACAATGCTGTAAGAGAATCATAACTGGCCATTATCTCTTCATTCCTGTCATGGAGCCCTCTTCAGATCTATGCGGCCAGACATATAATATTTTGAGAGACAGGCCAGATTTTTGTAAAAAAAAAAAATTCTTTGGTCATCTTCACCCTCTGATGGACTTTCCTTTTGTCTGCTTTGATCTCTGCTTTGTTTCTGTTTCATTTCCTGCTATGTTGTGGGACAGGACCCAGAGGCAGTGAGAACACTTATAAGAATGAAACTGACTTGGATACATGTAGGGTATGTAGTGGTGAAGAAGAACATTCTGGATAGAAAGTAAAGGAATAAGCAAAACAAACTTCTGAGCCCTGAGGCAATATCCCAAGTGTTGTGGTCCGCCAGCAGCCTGCGGAGCTGGCAGCAGAGACGGACAGTGAGGAGGCTGGGGAGGAACATGGGCCAGTCCTGGAGTCTGGGGAAGGCTTGGACGAGGGCTCTGCATCAGAGGCAGAGAACTCCCAGGGCCATCTGGGAGTTATGTGCTGACTCCAGAGCCTCCAGAGTCTGACGTCAGCGAGGCAGAGGAACAGGGGGAGCCTGTTCCCAGTGTGCACCTG
>JANHZT010007936.1:28450-47715 GCA_032468215.1 Stegonotus admiraltiensis | reverse complement strand
CTAGGTTTTTGAGAAGAACCTGATGTATATTAAGGCCAACACCAGCTAAGGGACTGGCACCTGTTATTTTACATTTTCTGTATATAATAATAATGGGAGTTTATTGGACAGTTTTGCTTGAATGGTTTTTGTGTGTGTGTGTGCTTATTAGTTTAATAGTTACTGAAAATTGTACAATTTTCAAGGTCAGTTATAATACAACTCTGTATATACATAAACATTCATTTTAAAAATGCAAAGAGAATTCATAATTTAAGGCAGCATGTGTAGCCATATCAGTGGGCCTTTCTGCCACCCGGAGGCCCTCTGAAGGCCGAAAACGGTTCATTTGCCAGCTTCCCAGACTCCTAGAAAGGCTCTTTCTGGGGACAGCAAAAAAATGGGCCTACCATGCCATTACATGCCAAGAGCGTGTGAAGCATGGGGGAGTGAGGTCATGCATGCATGTGTGGGGGCAGGGCACATAGAATTATGGGTGTGGGCATGCGCACATGCAACCCCCCCCCCGCTCCTGGCACGCAATGGCAAAAAGAAGGGAATGGCAATGGGAAGTTCTCATTCCTCATTTGGCACATTGAAAATTATCTCTCTAGGGAGATATTCTCTCCGTGTATCTAGCAACTTTGAAGATTTTTTTTTTCATTAAATTGCAGAATCATAGAGTTGGAAGGCACTTCAGAAGTCATCTACTACCTCATGAACAAATACACCATTATAGCATCCACAACAGATAGCTATCTAGTTCTCCCTTGAATATTTTCAGCAAAAGAGTTCAGCCTCTTCATATGACAGCTTGTTCTTTTCACTGACAATTCATGCAATCAGGAAGATGTCTAGCTTGAACTTAATTCCTTGTAGTTTTAATGCATAAATCTTGTCTTGCCTCTCAGGCAGTAGAAAACCAGTCCATCTTTCTTCTGTGTGACAACCCTTCAAATATTTGAAGACTGCTATCATATTTTCCCTCATCTCTTCTGTAAACTAAACCTACCCAAGTCTTTTAACCATTCCTGACAGGGCTTCATTTCCAGATCTCTCAACATCTTGATAGCTGTTCTTTGAACTTGCTTCAGTTTGTCCCTGTCCTTGTTGAATTGTGGTGCTTAGACCCAGGAATAATATCCCAAATTGGGTCTTAGTAAGGCAGTATATACTGCATGAATTACTTCTCATGATCTAAACTCATGGGAAGTGATGTTCAGATGATGGACTCAGCAACATTTTTGTTATGCATCCCAAGATATATAACATTTACTTTTTTAGCAGCTTCATTACATCGATAGTTTATGTTCAATTTGTGGTTGACAAGAATACCCAAATTACTTAGAGGAAAAGATTAATTCTTCTTCTACAGTCTGGAATTCTGAATATTATCTTAATCCCATTCAGCTGCTACATGAATTTAAAAACATGCTTGCTACTTCTAATTCCATATTTTTGGAATTAGAAATCTTTTTTTTTTGGTCTTCAAATTTTAAAAAACCATATTTTATTTCTAGAGATCTTTAAATAATTTCATTCCTTTCTTTAAAAGGTAGGAGGATAACACATTTCTAGCAGATAACTGCTTCACATATCTTGTGTAACTGTACTCCTTAAAGCAGCTACTTGGATAAAGCTATCTGGCCGTTTCTTTGTTTTTAAACAAGAACAAACAAAAACTTACACCTCTTTATTCTGTTTCTGGGTGATCTTCTTATGTTCACTATTTCATAATTAAGTTAGTTATGCACTCTGTGGGCCCTTTTTTAAAAGCATCTTAAACCATTGTCATCTTGGGCCCAACATTTATTTCCTCTACAGAACTTTATTTCTAAATCCATTGTAAGTTTCTCTGAGTTTGCCTATGGTGTATTCACTGATCTTTTCAAGATGATAAGGAAGAAGTTACCCAGATCTTGGAGCTGTTATTAGGAGCAGACTAAAACCTTGGAAGATTCATGTGGCCTTTTGTATTTGTTAATCTTGAAATCAATTGACTCTATTTTACTACTTTGTAAAATAGAGTCTTCTTTTAGTTGGATGGAGTTCCTAGTGTTTTCATGGGTGCTGTCATGGGTTTGAGGGGAGGCAGTTGAAAGTGTTTTTGTTGTTATTGTTTTAGAAAAAATACAGAATTTTCAGAATATTTTTCAATGTTTCAGACTATCCATATCCTGCCAGTACCAGCCATCGCAATACTGCTTAACCTCAGAAAGCTGCCTAGCTACACTGCCCAGATGCATTGACAAGCATTTTTAGGTTAGCTAATGGATTTATTCTCTGAATTCTGATGTAGCACTTGGGAACAAGTTGAGTTGTTCAATATTAACAATATTCTGTGAACACACTCTTCTGAATCCACAGTTTACACATATTTTGAAGCACATCTCAAGTAGCATATTAATGAATTAAACATAGCCCCAAAACAATGACTTGGTTCAGCAATGTTTAATCATGATTGGGAACTGAATCACAAATTACTTGGTTTATGTCCTGCTAAGCCATAAACTGCAGCGGCTGGGATTCCACAATTATATTAAGCTAAAACCAATTAAAATCTTAGCATGTTATGGGAAATCATCCAATATAACCATGTTTTTCAGTAATATAAGGTGATTTTATTAGATAACCAAGGACATATTTGTTAAGAAAATACGTTGAACGATGAGAAGTATCATAAAATCATACAAAATAAAGTGCCTTCTGCTATGTGTCCAGCTCTGAAATGGATTTGGTCTTTTTCAAGGTAAGTACTACAAATGGCTCTTCATTTTATAGTTGGGAAAAGTTCTCTGGCTATACTTTGGGGAGAAGTAGAGCCTTCTTGACTATGTACCATTCTAAACTCTTTTATCATTGTGTGCAATGACAGCAGAAAATTTTAGAGGCAAATGTAAGGTTTAAAACACTATTTTTTTTACTAGGGCATCTCATTACAAGAGCATTAAATATTCAGTTGCACAAACAGATTAAATCTCCTTTTTAGGGAAGAAAATCTGGCTGAAACAAGACCTTGATAAGTTATTGCCCAGTAATCCATGACTATCGGAAGGCTTCATCCACTGCTTTCTTCCATTGAACAGTATCTCAATATTCACTATTCAGCAGCATTGCTATAACTGGGACTTGTACCATCATGTTTAGATGCCGATTCTGAAAAGAATAGAAAGATGAGCTCCTCATATTGTGAAAGTCAGAATGAAAGTAAATAAGTCAGCGGTTGCCCTAATGACAGCTGTATCAAAGGGAAATTCATATAAGAGCAACTTGATTTCCTTTCTTATGTTGTTGTTGTGGCAATATATTGGAATAATACCAGACTAGAAAACTGTATGTAGAATTCAAGCAATAGTGAAGATTTCAGTCATATCAAAGACTAAACCAGGAAACAGAACTAGAGTTCTTAGAATAATCTCTAAAATTACAACTTTTATTTAGTGATAGAGTAAACTGAAACGTATATTCTGATTTTAGAAAATAATGTTTCAGTTTATGATGATGGGGAAGATATCATGAACAAAATTCTTCACAGGCCCACCATAAATAAATGCACAAGTCTAGTATTTTCATCTGATAAATCACCCTCTAGATTGATTATATTCTCTAGCTCACTTTTCAATATATTGCTTTCTTTTAAGGATATTGCTACCTACAGCTGCACATCTGTGATGGCTCCATCAAAAGTTTTATAGTGGAAGGAGTTATTTTTTTCAAACAATCATTTTTCCAAATGAAAAATTATGACGCATATCCCAGCCTGATAAAAATCTTTCCATTTTCTAAAAAAGAAAGGCATGCTTTGATAAATGAAACCAAGCTTTTCAATACTGGGATGTTTGTCTGCACGCCTGCTTGAGATCAAACATTGCTGGTTATCAGTTTTTGTTAACTGTTCTTTAAAAAGATGAAATATTGAGAGTACACATGCACTTGAAAGTCACAAAATAAAATATTTTTTGCATTAAAAAAAAAGTACCTTCAGAACTCAGTTTGATTTTCATTTGACATTCTGCTTTTATTTTTAGAAGATCTTACATTTGAGTCTACCTTATCTGTGGGAAGAGAAACTATACTCTAGGAAATGTATATTTCTTTGTGTACGTCCTGGGGAAAAGTTTATTTCCTAAAAACTATATTAAACTCATTAAAAGCAGATGAATAGGATGTATTGAAATGTTTCCACTGAAATAAATTAGATTTTAAAAATTCACTTGAAGTAGTTGATGTTATTTTTTTCTCATCCAGAGAAGCACAGCAAAACTAAGAGGTTATTTAAAAAAAAAATGGTTTAGAAGATTGATCACTCATTTCAGTATACCACAGTTCAGTAGTGAAGAATGAACTACGTTCAGCTTGGTGGAATTCAATGAATACTTATCTGTCTCCATAGTTCTAAATGAAAACCTTAACTTTTAATGTTGAAATATATGTTTTATTATTCTGTCCTCTTAGAGTTGCCATTTCATATCCTATGATGACAGACTTCAGTCACTAAACATCTTCAAAAAAATAAGGTTGGAATAAAAACATATTTATCTATTTGCGTGATAACAAGAATATTTTGTAAAGACCCAAACTGAGGAAAATGGAAGAAATATGAATTATGATCCATAGCAGTTTCTTAAAATTTTCTTTTTATAATAAAGAAAGCTGGAACAGTTGTTTTCTTTGAAGAAAGTACCTGGTTCAATCCATTACATATATGTAAGACAAAATCAGTTGCTTAATGTTTTGTTATGGTTTTAACTTGTTAAATGGACAAAGCATAAGACTGTTTGTTTTGATACATGTTATTCCTTTAATTGTTTCATAAAGATCTTCAGTTTTAAGAAAGTAATTATGTCCAATCAACATTCTCTTTTTACGTTTTGCACATACATTATTTTTAAAAAATGCAAACCTGCTTGCAGCTTTGCCAAAATGTTTAATGTTATGCAATTGAGTTAGAGATGCATAAATTTGTTGTTTCTGGAACATTCTTGAAACAATGTTAACATCCAATTTAGGAACTAAACTGTTTGCATTAGGAGTAAGGGAAATGTGCAGTCTGGACTTGGGAAAATTCCCTTTCCTAAATCACCTGCAGTTTAGCCTAAAACAATTTATAAAAACTTCTATCTTATGTGAAGATAAGAATACTCCTCCTGTTCTAATTACATTCACAAGGATTATAGTAAAATTATATATAGCTGAAAATATTCTCAAGCAAACTATGCATGATTTGTAATGCAACCAAAGATTATGAGATGGACTAATTTTCTGAACTAATTCGAATTTCAATGACACCATTACATTCCAATTGATGAAGCACTGCTTCTATATGTGGTACTATACATATATACATATATACATGCACACAAACACAAAAACATACACAGTGGATATAGAAAATCTACACATCTCTGTTAAAATGCCAAGTATTTGAGATGTGGAAAAAAAATCAGACCAAGTTTAATTACTTCAGAATTCTCCCCACTTTTAATATAATATTTAAGATACATACATACATATATACGCATACATACACACACACACACACACACACATGCTGTTTTCCCCAAAATAAGACATCTCCTGATAATAAGCCCAAACAGGCTTTTGAGCGCATGGCAATAAGGCCAAGTGCTTATTTTGGGGTTCAAAAAAATAGAAGACAAGGTCTTATTTTCGGAGAAACATGGTGTATATATATATATATATATCCTTTAAATGCTGTTGTTACTGGGCTTTTGCTAAAATAGTTGTATGACTGCATTTCGGTCTTCGTTTTGCAGCTGTTCAAAATTTCTCTGGTTTTAGTTCATCAGAGCTCCCCAGTACCTATTCTATTTATACAACCTGAGTTTTAGATTTGCTATTTTTGATTTTGAATTTGTATATGTGTTTTCTGCTGAATCCATAGTTTATTAATGGTATATGTATGGGAAAATACACCAAAATATTTCAAAAAAGAAGTTATGTAAATATAAAATATGCTTTTTACACTATGCAAGAGTCATATTCTTCAAAAGAAAACAATATGATTTAATGTCTCAGATGTCCTTGATTAAAAAATCAAGGACATCTGAGACATTAAGAGGCTTGTTAATAAACAGATAAAAAAAGATATTTTCTGTAATAAAGGCAAACATGAAGAAACATAATGGCATGAAACTAATAAATGGAATTGTGAAGGTCAATCAACTACTCCTATTTATCCTCTTAGTAGTACAGCAAGGGGGAGTATCAGTTACAGTAAAAAATAAATCTGACTGCACAGCAACAGCTTCCTTTTACCAAAGGAATAAAGATGCATCTGTGGAATCATTGTCAAGAGCTGTAATTGTCACTAAATAATTCGTAAAATTCAAACCAGGACAGAGTACCTATTTATGTAATTTATCAATGGTTACTGAGGGAAGATAGAAAGCCGATAAAGATACAAAGTTTTGTATGAGTCCATCACAAAATACCTAAGGTACAGAGGAAATCTTAACAACTAAGGAATAGTTTGCTACAGAAAAATCTAGTTTTAGATTCTAAACACAGCCACACAAGACTAAGTTTAATTTTTGGCACCTTGGTGAATAAATTCTAGACTTTATATTCAGACAAGCAAGCTTGAATGTTGATTCAGAATTCAATTCTGAATTCCCGAATAGCTCAAGGTGATATTGTATATTTTGTAAAATCCATAATTTTGATTTACCTGTACTACCTTTAATAATATATGCATAAATTAATCTATTAATGCTGATTCCATTATACTTAAGGTTAAGTGAGTGAGCAGCTCTACAGCAATTTGTGAATTACATAGATCTAGTTACATAGATCCTAGATCCAGTTACATAGATCTAGTCTACTGAAGAAGCAAATACTGTAGCGTTGAGATGAGAAATAAAATGAGGCTGTGTGAGATTTCAGTTACGTTGTTTCCTAGGGGCACTGCTTATTTATTATGACCCAGAATCTGGTAATAAGATGCAGTAGAATTTCCAGGAAAATGGAAATTTAAATAACCTCCTACTTTATATCTCCACTAAAACCAAGTCCCTGTCTTCTAAAATACAATAGGTCTAGACTCTAGAACCACAAGAATCATGTAGTAAAAGGACATATTTTAAGTAAGCTTTTGGAAAGATTATTGCCCTTTCCCTGAAATGATATGTAAATCTTTGTTTTTGACATAAAGATAGAACCACATGCCATTTTGTTTCAAATAGTATATTAATATCCCATCTTTTTTTTCTTATTTAAGCAGTCCAGGTAGCTTATTCAAGCCAGCGGTGGGGTCTGGATTAAAGCCATTTGAGAAGGAGGGTCAGGACCAATAATAATAGGGGGCGGGAAACATTATGAAGTCAAACGGATCCTGGATTCTAGACTATGTAATGTAAAATTCAGTACTTAGTACAATAAAGGAGCTATCCAATTTCAGAAATGAGGTGGGTAAAAGTGCAAAACATAAAGGCAGAGCAATCAAGGGGCCATGATACCAGATATCTTTCAACAAGTAAAATGGAATACCAGTAAATTGATATTAACCTGGCTAAAGAGATCCATTTTGGCTATTTTCCTAAGTATTAGGAGAATGGAACCAAAGATGTAACTTTGAGAAGAATATGTCATAGTCTAGAAGCCAGGCAAGAAAAGGCTATGTATCAAATCAACTGAGTTTCTGACAGAAGACACATCTTTGAAAGATTCTAGAAACCTAGGTCATAAGAAACTGTATTTTGTCCTAAACACGATTTCTTTTTTGTGTTTGAAATGCGATATCCATTTCTTGAGGTAAACATAGGGGGACCAGAGCTCATTTTTCCATACTTGAAGGCCTAAATTTGAGAAGTGACCATTGTCACTAACCTTTTTTTCTGCAGTTTTCTCTTAATGTGTATACAGCAAGCTATTATCACCATTGCTAAATCTTGGAATACATCTTGGAGTACATCTTTCTTTTCCAGGATCTCTTAAGATTGTTTTCTATTCTATTTTTTTCCCCTCAGTATGTAGGGACATTTCCTCATGCCTCAGTGCTTGTATCTCATGTTTTACTGGATTTGATTTTGATGGTTTACTTCATGACCTCTGTGTTTTCTATGAGTTCCTTGAAGTCATGATTATAACTAACCAAGTATGCACAAACTGGGAAATAATTCCACTTCCCCCACATGCTCTTAGATCAGGAAAGCAGTATTTTAAAGGAACATTGTGGGACAATTGTAGATGTGCTTTATCACTATGCAAGTGCAGCCAATTTCCTGATGCGATTTCTGTACATGATGACACACATGTTTATTTCTCTCCCAATGCCCCATCTGGCAGACTTTGAGGCTGTTCTTGAGCAAGCTAATTTACAGTTCCCATTAGCCATGCTTCAACTAAAACCAATTTATTTGTTTGAATAAATGCCTGGGATTTGAAAGTGCCTCCGATGATGAATTAGTATCTAGTCATCTTGGGAAATAAAAATAGTTAACCTTTGGGTAGTCCTTTTTATTTATTTATATTTGGTTGGCTCATAGTGACGTATAGTGTAAATGCTTTTTTAAATTACAAAATAGATTAAATATAACAGTCTGATTCTGCTTTTATTCCTTTTTAAATGCTTGGAATCAGTCCCTTTTGCAATTCCTTTCTGAACAAACCTTTAATCCTTAAAACAGTAAATAAAGGATTTACGGATTAGTTGATTACTTTCATTTATGTTCACTTTTATATGCATTCCATTCTCTTTGAACACTAAGCTACATTGTTCTCACCCAAAATGTTGTAAATGCATTTAAATATCTGTTTTATAATATATGTTTTATTAAATAGTAAACCACAGTCTGAGTTTAAAAAAATCATTTGGACTTTATGGAATTCAAAATACACAGTGAATCTTCAAAAGGCTATTAAAAGTTTATATATTTCTTTAATAAAGTAATTTTTTTAGTGTACACACACACACATACACACATTTTAAGACATATGACTCTTGCTTGACTTGTGATTGAGAAAGGCACCCAGTTCCCCTTTAACATTTACTACAGTACTGCCAAGCTAGGTCTCCCACATCCTCTACTTGTGCCATGCATTCTTCTTATTCAGATACTATATTGAACTTTACATTTTTCTGTTAAATTTCATTGTATTTATTCAGCTCACAGTTCAGCTCTATCTACTTCTTTCTGAAACTTCTCCTTGTCATATAAATTATAGCCATCCTGCCTGCATGTTTGTCTTCTTCCATCATGATAGGCTACCTATCAATGTCCTTGTCCAAATCACAGATAAAATAGTAACCTTCAGTAGACCCAGAGCATAGACCTGTGGTACCCACCTCAATACTTCTTAATTTCAGCCCCTCTGGAGACGTCAGTGCTTTGCCGGGCGATGTATCACACACACGGACGATAGGATGGATCAAAAACCCGGATTAATGATAGCTACGCAGCGACGTACAGTAGGCACTGAGCTGGTTGTTCAGAAACAAAGTCGGAGACGCCTGTGCGCTCTGCCCACTCAGTTTTATAGAGTGTGGAAGTGATTAACCATCATTGGGTAATCTGCCACAGCTGATAGAATCAAATTTGCCACTCAGTTCATCTGTTCTTGGCTGCAGGTTTCTGACATCACCTGCAGCCTCGCTATCATCCGCTCTGCTCCATAAAACTGCCATTTATTCTCTCTTCTTGTAACCCACCCCCTCTTCTTGTGTCTCGCCCATCACCCGTTATCACCCATGCATGTAGTCCTAGTTGCAACACCCCCTTCCACCATGTTGCTGGAGCCCGTTCTGGATCATCCAATAGTATTCCTCCTCCCTTCATGGTCTCCCATGCTGACGTGGTGATGCGGTGTTGAGGGGTACTTGATACTCAACACTTAATTAGCTCTTTGGATATGGAATTCAGCTGTCTAATCTACCTAATAGTAATTTCATCTACCCCAATTTCTCCATAATATTATAAAGATTATTATGGGAGACTGTATCAAAGGTTTTGTTGTGGTCTGGTAAACTATGTGGAAGACATTTGCTTGATCTAAGCTTCTATTTCTGCCAAAGAAGAAATAAGATTAGTCCAACATGATTTGTTTGTAACACATGCTGGATTTTAATTGTAGTATATCTATCCAATCACACACAAATATGCTATTCATAAATCTGTGAATACCTTGTCTAGTACTGACACCAGATTGACAGATTTTGGGTTTCTCCGGTCCCCTTCTTCCATATTTTTGTCCAGTATTCGGCAAGTCTCCAGACATTTTAAAAAATTATTGTGAGTGCTTCTGCAATATGCTCCATCAGTTCCTTCAAAACTATAGGATGCAATTCATTTGTCATGGACACTTGAATTAGTATAAATTAGTTAAATTCTCTATTACCCTCTGAATGTTAAACTTATTCTCCAGTTCTTTACTTCTCCCAATGGCAAGGCAATGTCTGCCTAAAGCTCCATTTACCTTCTCAGAAAAGACAAGTGAAAATAGGAGTTAAGAAGGGTTTTTATTTTTATAAAGCATCCAGAGTCACTGAGAATGAGTGGGAAGCCACATAAATTGTCTAAAATAATAAACAAAAAAACAAAAAAACAAAAACAAAAACAAAATAAAGATATGACCTCTCAACATCATCCATTACTACTTTAACACTATGTCTTTGCAATGAATCAATACCTCCTTTGACTTTTCTTTTGATTCTAAGATATACAAGAAACCCAATAGGCCTTGACTTATAACCACTCATTTAGTGACAATTTGAAGTGACAACAGCACTGAAAAATGTGACTTACGACAGTTTTTCACACAACTGCATTCCATGGTCACATGATAAAAATTTGGATGCTTGGTAATTGGCATGTATTTATGTCAGTTGCAATATTCCAAGTCACATGATCACCTTTTACAACCTTCTGACAAGCAAAGCCAATGGAGAAAACAGATTCACTTAAAAACTGTGTTACTAACATAACAACTGCAGTGATTGGCAAGAAAGGTCATAAAATGGGGCAAAACTCACTTAACTGTCTTGCTTATCTATGCAAATTTTGGGCTCAGTTATGGTCATATGTCAAGAACTACCTGTGAATATATCTAGTTCAGGATTCAACTGTTGGATTCTTGGTGTTTTCATGCAGACATTTCCTTAGCAAACTAGATAATAACAATGCATGGGAGAATAGCATTTGCTGGTTGGTTATATATAGTAGCATGTTTTGTCAGTCTTCTTTGGGGTGTGATTTCTTGATTAGGGATTTGTTTCGTCTCTAATTGTTTACCCTGGAGTTATTTCCTGCTTATCTGGGTATTGATTGTTTGGGATAACATGCCTGATTTGTTTCTTTCTTTCTTTAATTTTTGGTTGCAACTTTTAAATGATCTGAAGATAAAATACATTCATTGTAATAAAAAGGTATAAAGTTAATTGGATTAAGGGGACTTCTAAGAAAATAAGGATGTTTCACAAAATCATGTTAAATATATGCTTTAAATATTTTATCACCATTGGAATTCCCATCTGATACTAGATTGCTGCACTAAGGTAGCAGAAATATTTGGAGACAGAACATTATTAAATTCTGGTGCTGTAGATTCATTACTGTTTATTGCTTGTGCAAATGTCTCAAGTGGGTAAGGCACTATATAGATATAAAATGAAAACATTTTGCCTAAACACACTTTATTGGGTTCATAATAAAAACAATAGTATGATAACCTGGTTGGAGCATTCTATACTTCCAAAATGATTTTGGCTGTAGTATGGGTTCTTTCCATTCTAAATATGACATAATCCCAAAGAGCAACAATACATTATATTTAAATGTTTGGTATTTTTTGTTTACTACAAGTTCTCACATGCTACTATCATTGAAGGAATCTAAGCAACTTACAAATCAATAATATCCAATAAGTGCCAATGTAACTAATGCAAATAAATCTGTGACAGCAATAAAAATAATCCTAACTTTAATATTCCTAAACAATAGTAAACAATCCCAAGACATGTATAATTCATTGCCTAATTAGTAGCTGAAAACTTGCCTACACAGCCAAGACTTGAAAGCTTTCTGCATATTAATAATGAGAATATTATTTTTATTTCTAATATTTCTTATATATATATATGTCTGTGTATTCAGACCTCTAGACCATATTATCTAACGGCAGAAATACAAGTTTATCTGATACTGACGATTTGTGCCTATGATACCAAGGATTCAGTCTGAGATCTGAAATGGTGTATTTCCAAAGGAGAACGGAATCTGAAGCTTTTTATTTTACCCTTTTCAATGTGGTCACATTTTTTTCAATAAACTGTTTTACCACATAGAATAATCTATTTATTTATATTTACCTAAAGAAATACATTTTCCCCTTCCCATGTCTTTTGTGGAGTATTCAGAGCTTTTATAATCATTTTATTTTTTTAATTGTATATTTCATGATTATTTCCCTATTATTTACAGTTTTTGCAAGGTACATTCTGGTGGACCTTACCTAAACCTGATTTGGGTTTCTTGTAATTGCAAGCTAACCTCTCTTTTGACTTTGCAATTTTTTTTGAACATTGATAACTGGAAAAGAATCTGAAATTGGCTTTGAGTCAAGGCTTTTTAGATACTTTAAAACCAGAAAACATGTTTATCCTGCCTTGGTTTTTATAAAAGGTAGACAGATTTGCATTAAATATGGGACTTTTTTTTCGTTGGCAATAGCTTTGAGCATCTTTCTTGTGCTGTAGCTTTTACCACTCACTGTTTGCTGCAGGGGATAGAAAAAGCAGGGAACACACAGAAAATGTCACAGCTGAAAGGTTTTCTGTAATCCTGCAACATATGTTAAACATTAAAGCTCCTTCAGCAAGTTTGATGTGCTCACTGTCATCATGGGACCAGCAGTTAAAGTGCCCCACGCTGCCAGGGAAACGTTATCCTGCCCCTAATTGAGAGTGACTTAGCTAATGTTTCATTTCCTAATTAGTCCTTGTCAGCTGCTGGAAGGCCATGGATGTTGCTGGTGGCTTGGGGCCCATCCTTGCTGCAACTGATGTTGTTCCAATAGTCAGCAACTTTTGGAAAGATCTACAAAATAGGTCTGATGTTTTGGGGACAAACTATATTGAAAAAGAGTTATTCTGTAAATAGGACAACTCGAAGAAGGGTTGGCAACAAGAACGCC
The DNA here is from genome assembly GCA_032468215.1 of Stegonotus admiraltiensis. NCBI lineage: Eukaryota > Metazoa > Chordata > Lepidosauria > Squamata > Colubridae > Stegonotus > Stegonotus admiraltiensis. The sequence continues at coordinate 34,587 of JANHZT010007936.1, read as the reverse complement.
GGTGTCCTCTGGGTTCCTTTGATCTAGCAATGCCAATTTGGAAAGGTTCTCTCTAAAATTCAGACAACTCTTGTCCTGACTGTATTCCAGAAAGACTTAAAGGTCTGGCCAAAAATGCCTTTACCAGGTATTGGTCTAGGGTGATTAGACTCTCATATGGGTGTTTGACATGTTTGTATTATTGGCTGGATTTGCTAACATTGTCACAATTAGGTTAGGTTAGGTTAGGTTAGGTTAGGTTAGGTTAGGTTAGGTTAGGTTAGAATTCTTTATTGGCCAAGTGTGATTGAACACACAAGTAATTTGTCTTTAGTGCATATGCTCTCAGTGTACATAAAAAGACAAGATACGTTCATCAAGAATCATAAGGTACAACACTTAATGATAGTCATAGGGTACAAATAAGCAATCAAATCATACTAGGAAACAATATAAATCGTAAGGATACAAGCAACAAAGTTACAGTCATGCAGTCATAAGTGGGAGGGGATGGGTGATAGGAATGATGAGAAGATTACTAGTAACAGTAATGCAGACTTAGTGAATAGTTTGACAGTGTTGAGAGAATTATTTGTTTAGCAGAGTGATGGTGTTCCGGAAAAAACTGTTCTTGTGTCTAGTTGTTCTGGTGTGTAGTGCTCTAGTGTCACTTTGAGGGTAGGAGTTGAAACAGTTTATGTCCCTTTTTGACTCGTGCAGTATACAGGTCCACAATGGAAGGCAGGTTGGTAGTAATTGTTTTTTCTGCAATTCTAATTATCTTCTGAAATCTGTGTCTGTCTTGTTGGGTTGCAGAACTAAACTGTTCTGACCTAGGCTTCCTGATATAGTAAAAAGCACACAATTAGTCCCAACACCCCCCCCACACTTTTTTTTTTAATGGCTATGAATTCCTTTCATTTACAGTACCTGCTGAATCAAGAGTTTATAAATAGTCCAACAGAAGTCTGCCACAGCCCTTTGGATAAGGCTGGTAAACAGCCACCTTTAACTTCTTTGACACGCTTCCAAAGACCTAATTGGTAATGACCACATGACCACAACACAAACCAGATAGTTATTGAGGTGCAGATGACAGACTCAATAATTCCTCTGTAGAACAGTATCAGCAGCTCCTTAGGCAGTTTGAGCTTCCTGAGTTGGCACAGAAAAAACATTCTTTGTTGTGCTTTTTTGATGACATTTTTATGTTAGGTGCCCATTTTAGGTCTTGAGATATGATATAACCTAGAAATTTGAAGTTCTATACTGTTGATAATGTATTGTCTAGTATTGTAAGAGGTGGTAGTATGGGAGGTTTCTCCTAAAGTCTATCATCATTTCTACAGTGGTAGATATTATATTATATCTATCTACATATCTATCTGTAACATATAACTGTCCAAAATATATACTGTATTTTTAAATGTATATTCTTTTCTTTCCATGCTATGAACTGCCTAGAGTCAATTGGATTTGGGTGGTACCTAAGTCAAATTAAATAAATAAATAAATAATAAACAAACTAAATTACATATACAAGTAGCTGCACATTCTGTTGGCATATACATGATTAGGTAAGACTATCTGATTATTCCATTTGTTACTCTATTGCTCAATAGAAAAAAATGGTGATAAGAGCCATTCCGGAGTTACCGGTTTGAGTCCTTAAATAAAACATGGTTCCAATGAATTGGGTTCATTCAGAGCTGGACGAAATAAATTGTAATCCAGCTGCAGAATTTGGGAAAGTTAAGTTAGCACATCAGAGGCTCACCTTTCCCTACTGTAAATTCTTTACACCCTTCTTCAAATGAAGCTCAATGTTATATGGGAGAGCTATAATTGCAGAAAGCAGCAACTGGGGAGGAACTAAGTGGAATTATTTGGATAAGGGCCAAAACAACAGAGAAGCAAAATTACCTTCCCTCCCAGAACTGCTGTGAGCAACAGAAGGGGTAAACATACAGGCACAATATGAGCAGCATCTGGACATAATGGGAGAAAACATAATCTAGAAATGATTATCCAAGCAAGCAGAGGATTTGATACATACTTTACAACAGCAGTAAAAATAAAATAACAACCACAACAAAAACCATCCCACCAATCTTTGGTTCCTGGTCTTTTTACTTACTTGGGAATTCCAAGTGTATGACATATAACATTGTGCCAACTTTATGTCTTTTAGAGGAATAAAACTGTCAAAAGTCTGTTTCCAAATATGTTTTATGTTCAATCTTCAATTGCAGATCTACTAAACTAGTTCTGATAAGATATTATTTTATCTGCTGTATTTGCCATTGTAGGAGACCAATATAACGGCAACCTCCCTATATTTTCCGACTTATAAAACTGTATAAAGTGAATCACTCCTAATCTTTGTTCATATTTATTATCATGACTTATAATATATGGCCTATGCATTAAGATCACTTTCAACAATCTATATGCATTTTGGTACCCCAAACTTTTTACTTCATCTCACATCATCTGTCATGATGCTACCCATAGTCAGCATAGCACTGCAATCACCTCTATAAATGGAGCTGAAGTGGTCACATTCTTTATGTACTGTCTGTTCAAATAAGGAACATGACCTTGCACAGATCGGCTGAATATATTATAGTCTTTTTGTAACCAAGCGCAACTAGTATTTGTTTTTATGGTCAAGTGGAATCTGTTATAGGGGAGCTATCACTGTTGCCATCACTGCCATCCTTACCATTTTACATTTGTATCTCAAAGGATTTGTGAATCCTTTGTAAAATTACCTGTACATACCCAGATGGTTATATTAATTACAAAAATGCTTCCACCTCTGGGGTGAGTTCCTATTTAATTAATACCTATGCCGTAAGATTGGGATATTCATTTGTCTTTCTTAATTTCACAGCTAACTACCCATGTCAGGTAGATGCTAGCAGTGCCACCCTGCTACTTATAGAGCAGGAATAATACAACTGTATGCACTGGATTGTGTTGCTACATACACCCTGAAACTAAGAAATAAAAAATCCTCATTCCCAGGATGTTTTCTTTTCTTTCTTTCTTTTTTATTTTTTCACATAATGCACCCTTTTCTCCCCTCCTCATACCCTGGAGGTTTGCTGTTGAAACTCATGTTTCTCATATAATATCTGACAACATTTGTGCCCACAGCAGGATGCAAAAATAAATCAGCTTCCTAATTTTAGCAAGCTACAAGGTGTACGCTCATCTCTAATAGTAATAATATGTTCAAGTCCCCAAATGGTAGCTTACTTTGAAAGGATATTTTCTACATCCCATTTTGGCACCCCAACCTCCAAGGGATGTACTGATGAAAGCAATAATAAAGATACATCTTGACTTAACTTAATGTAGCAGAGAGGGTGAAGGGGAAAAAAAACACTAATAGGCTGAATTCATAGGCATAATGCAAGACCTGATAAGCAAAATCATTTGGCCTGGGGATCCCAAAATGGGAAAGGAACATTCAAAAAATATATTAACGTGTCTGGGTATACAACTGTCTGCATGAAAAGGAATTATCCAAAGTGTGTCTTGGTGGGTTGGGGGAGGGAATTCTTTTACAAAGAGTGATTCCTTGATAGCAAGCAAGGAAGAACATTTTATCAAAGGGTAATATGGTTGTCCTTTAAAACGGTCCCATATTTACAGTTACTGGCAGAACTTTTTTTTTCTTTTTGGTAGGGTGAACAGGACGAAAAAAATATATTCTGACCTGGTCTTACCCATGTTTGAAGAAATCAGTGTGCCAGTTTGTTTTTGTTCTGTGTTAGCTTGTCATGCCAATGTTTCTGTAGCTTGTCACTCTGATAATCCTCACCGAATTAAACTAAATTGTTCTCACCCAGAGGGTTCTGTTAAGCAAACATCAGTCTGATTCAAAAAGATGTGCCCTATTAGTGTTCTTTGGTTCACATAGCGATAAGAGATAAAATGTAAACCTTTAAAAATAGACAGGTTGGGGTACGATTGGCTGACTAATATTTATTGCATATTTTAAATCATTGTACTAATTTTTGGTAGTGTATTCACCAAAGACATTTTCAAGCACATGGATTGGATGGCATTTCAACATCTCCAATTTATTTGAAACTGTTTCTCTTAAGAATAGGAGTGAGAAATTTATAAGCTCTAGACATAAAATTCATTGCTGATTAATAAGTATTATGAGTTTTTCTCTCAGCTGCCATTACAGTATAGTACAGTGGCCTTAATCATAGGCACCATAAAAAACAAACTGTTTGCAAAAAAGATGTGCACTGGATTTAACTGAATCCTGTACCAAGAACTAAACTAGACTGATTCAAATATGGTCAAGAGAACTTTGAGTTAAAATAGGGCTCCTCTGAAACTTCCCCTTCCAATTTTGAACCTCTTAAAGCTCTAGATTCTTGGGATAGACCTATGAACTCCTGACCCACCTCAGACGCTTTCTTTCTCATTATGTAACAAGACAAATTCAAGGCAATGGGATTCATGAAGTCATGCTATATTGTTTGTAAATAAATATTAGTACAGTTCTAGTAAATATACTTTCTAAATATTTAAAACATTTGGTGCCTTCCTGAAATGTTGTGATTATAATTTCCATCATTCCCAAGACATTCCTGTATTTTATGTACTGTTTATTTTCAAAAACAATAATTTGATGTTCTATAAAATGGTTAATTCAAATGCATTTATTGTTAAATAAACTGTTTATGTTAGATAGATGTTTGTGTTTTACTTGATGATCATGATATCTTATCTCTAATTTTAATAACATTTTATACTCTGTATTGGCTTCTAATTTAGTCACTTTAAGGCCACAGAAATTATTGCCACCCGATGTGACTATAGTGTAGATGCATGGATTCTTTAATTTGAGGATTGTACCTATGACATATCAATCTAGGAGGAGGAAAAATCAGGGCATCTGTGGGGGTTAAAGTAGAGGTAGTCCTCGACTTACAACCACAACTGAGCCCAAAATTTCTGTTGGTAAGTGGAAGATTTCTTAAGTGACTTTGCCCCATTTTGTGACCTTTCTTGCCACAGTTGTTAAGTGAATCACTGCAGTTAAGTTAGTAACACACAGTTTTAAGTGAATATAATTCCCCCACTTACTTTGCTCATCAGAAGGTTGAAAAAGGGAATCACGTTACCCCAGGACACTGCAATCATCATAAATATAAATGAGTTGTCAAGTGTCCAAATTTTGAACACATGACCCTGGGGATGCTACAATTGTAAGTGTGAAAACTAGTCATGCCACTTTTTTCAGTGCTTTTGTAACTGTCACTAAACAAACTGTTGTAAGTCAAGGACTACCTGTATCCATTTCCCTTCTTACATCTCTCCAGAAGACATAATCACATACACACACACACTGAAGTTCAAAATTTGAACCATAAAAGAGAAATTTTACATCTTTGCAGCAGAATATATGTCTATGATACACTTAAACTAAGCTTCTCTTGAAAAGGGCTGTCTAGCACTTCACAGTGCTTTATAGCCCTCTCTAAGTGGTTTACAGAGTCAGTATATTGCCTCCAACAATCTGGGTCCTCTTTTACCCACCTTGGAAGGATGGAAGGCTGAGTCAACCTTGAGCCATTAAGAATCAAACTACCAAATTGCAGGCAGCTGGCAGGCAGCAGAAGTAGCCTGTAGTATGCATTCTAACTACTGCACCACCACGGCTCGTGTGTGTGTGTGTGTGTGTGTGTGTGTGATATACTGTATAATATCATCCTAAGCCATAATGGATTTTTGCTTGTTTTGTGAATCTGGCTATTGTAGTTTATTCATTCATAAATAAATAGATCAAGAGGTGATAGTTGTCAGGCACAACCAACCAGATCTACTTGTGAGAGGTTCGAGTCAACTATTTTATTGTGTTCTACCAATATTACAAGAATCTCCCCAGGCTGCTTACCTTCCTTTAGATAAGATCCATGGAGCTTGTGGGGGCTGGGGCCAAGTTTATGCCCCTTTCAGCTGTACAAGAACTCAAGGCTAGTTCCCTGCTTGACCTCCCCTCTTTGCCCAACACAATATCAGTTGAACAAATCATCAGTTAAGTGCAATGCCTAAAATCAGGATGTAAAATACGTTCATACATTACACACACACACAGGGAGGGAGGGAGGGAGGGAGGGAGGGAG
>JANHZT010007935.1:0-13606 GCA_032468215.1 Stegonotus admiraltiensis | reverse complement strand
AGGGAGGAAAAGTCCCAATACGTCATGTGACGATGACGTGATGATGTGAGTTTGACACCCCTGGTCTAGACTCTAGGACATCAAAATTGCACGCCAGTAAGCTGGATAGACCTTAAAAATGAAGAATCCCTAAATCCAGAGTCTAGTTTTGTCAGAGTTAAATCTAGACAACTCCTCCAATTCTAGTCACATCCAGTCACGGATCCAGAATACGATGTGTAGAATTAGACATATACAAGTTTGTATCACTAGTATATTGTTACCTGATCTCATGCCAGTCAACGATCATGTACAGCAGCTATTTGTAGATGTTAACAAAGAGCGGGGGGAAGTGACAACTGTAAAATATCCCACAAAGCAAAGATTTCAGGTTTACTATTTCCTTTCCAGCACCAAACAGAATTGAACCTGGAAAAGGAGAACCACTGAAACATAATCTCTCATTCCCAACCCTTCAAATCAAGCCCAAGATATTGAAAACCAGTAAGACATTTAGAAGAACCAAGAAAGTTTCCACACATACCCCACAGGCAAAATCAGTACTGTATCAAATCCTGAAATCTGTCTGAAAAGAATCCAAATTAAATTTCAGTTTACAAAACAAATGCCCCTCCATTAAATAGTTAGGACTAGTTTGTACTCATGGAATGTCACCTATTCTAAGCAAGGGTGCATCTGGATTGCATATTGTTTCATGGGGGTGTAGCTTTTAGCCATTGCCCTTAATTACAACCAATTCCCTTATATGTTAGTAAGATATATTTGTGGCTAAATTCTGCCGAATGAATTCACATGATGACTATAAAACTAGTATAAAGCTCTCTTAGCTGCAGGCTTCCTTTGCTTATGTTGAATCTACAAGATTTATTGAAACTGCTGGGAAACAGTAAATTAGGAATGTCGGGTTCTGCCATGCTCCATATGTTCGGTTTGGACAATGGTAGAAAGCTACAAAGTTTGTAATGTACTTAGGAAATCTGATGACTCCTTTAAATGGAGTATGTTGTTTAAATCTTCAGAATGATTGAAGTAAAAATGGAATTGGATCTCTTCAAATCAGCCAAGAGTGATTTTAAAGGGTGTAGGAGAGTTAATGAAAATTTTGGCTTTGTAAGATCTTCAAACACCCTTGCAGTTTTTCAAAGCTAAAAAGAGAAGCTGAATGGTGTGATGAACTGATAGTGACATGAACAGCAAGTCAATTCCTTTAATCGCCGTGCTGCCCTTCTCTGTTTCCCTTTTCTGATAGAATCCATTAGGAAGGTTTGTTTAAAGGGAGACTCAGATTTATTCTACTCCTCTCTTTTATCTGTTTTGCTATGACCTTTGTGTTCCTCCACATTTCCCTAAATTCACAATCATTATCTTCCTTTTATTAGATCATACCATTTATCAGACAAATCTATTTTGTAGTATAATCCAATCCAACTCTGTATCCAGTTTGTATGCTCTTACTTTTTCTCCTGTCCTCTCAGATTAAAGCGTTTATTGGTTTATAGTCAAAAGTCAATATAAAATCTTTTATCTGCTACTGCCTGTATTCCCTACATCTTGTCCTAACCCAGACTAAAATGACCAAGTTCTCTAGGATACATATATATCCTAAGTATTTTATGTCATTGTAAATGTTATATTGTAGTGCATTATATATGCAATTACGTTATATTTCTATTTTTAAAACAATGTTGGATGGCAATGTTGCCTCAAATATTTATGTTTTTATTAAATCTAGGGCAGTTTGATCTAATGATTAAGGTACCATGCTAGAAAATCAGGAGAGTGTGAGTTGTAGTTTTGCTTTAGGCATGAAAGCCAGTTGGGTGACTTTCTCCCAGCCCAATTCAACAATAGAGTAGTTGTGTGGAAAATAGGAGGAGGAAGGACTATTAGCTATGTTTGCTACCTTGAGTTATTTATAAAAATAATAAAAGTAGGATTTTTGAAAAAAAAATCTAAAATAAATACAGTTCAACTATTTTGAATATTCACAACTGTAGAAAGAAAAATTATCAACCAATAAATCAATAATAAATATATAAATAGTTATCTATATGTCTTTTGATAGACAATGAAGAGAGTATAGTGCTATCATTTTACTTTTAGACTTAAAGAGGTATATATAAATATTTCAAGGATTTATTTGGGTGAAACCTTGAATCCACAGATTTTCATCTGATTTTTTCGGCTGAACAAAATGCTGCCATTTTGATGCTTGCTCCTTAGAGTTTATGACTGAATAGAGACACAGATTAATGGACTATGTCTATCAAATCAGTGTTGACTCTTAGCAACCACTTAGATTTTCTCCATGACAATAGACATCTGCATGAAGGTAAATGATAAATGACATGTGATGATGCAGTGCAAACCACATGATTTACATGTTGGGATACCAAGCATGAAAGGCTGGAGTTACACTGTAACATCACAATGTAAGTTTTTTGTTCTTTATGTTGTGCTTACTACTAGATGCCTATGTGGTTATTAAATTAAATGTCTAATAGGTTCAAGTAGATTCTTGTATTTAAATCTTGAATCATACGTCTCAATGAAAACATGACATGTTCAGACATGACATGTTCAGACATGCACAAATCATCTAATCCGGGATTTCAATTTAATCTGTTTGTAATTATAACCATTTATAAGGAGTTTTTGTTTATATTTTATTTTTATTGGAAGGGATTATAGCCTGGCACATTCTAGAAAGGAACAAAAATCATTTCCAGTTTAAAGCCAGGCAAAATCTAAAGCAGCCTTTTCACAACTTATTTAAGTTACTTTCATACCAATGTCTGAATCTGCTTCATCCAATCAAAATTAGGAGATAAACCCAAACTCTTTAAACATTTTGTCTTTTTCGTTTTGGTCTATTTTGTTTAATCCAGTGGGGATTTTACATGCCTAATTAAATGTGCAGATGGGTCCGAATTCAAAACCATATAGTCAAGTGTCCTAGAAACTGGGGTCGATTTAATGACTAACTCATGTGCAAAACATCTCACTTATCTTTATAATTCTCTGCACCGGCACTGATGTTAACCACATCTTACGTATGAATTCTTCTGTTCCAATTCAAGCCCAAATAAAAACCTCAAAGAGTGCCGAAATGACATTTTGGTGTTGGTATTTCAATTACAAATGTTGAAGAACATTTCACTTTCACTTCAGCAATGACATTCAGAGGCTACACACCTTTACTAGGAGGTCAGCCTATAATGCTTTTGACAAATGAAAGTATAATTAGAATCGCAGCATAAAACCGCAGCTGAAATCATTGATTTAAAAGGCAATTCAAGGAATGTCCTTTCTGCTTATTAGATTTCTTCTTGGTATTCTTTTGCTTTTTACCCAGTTTGTTTTTATTTAACATCTTACTGTTTTTATCTTCCTTGAACCATGGGCCCCACACTCCTCCGTTAAAATTTGGGTTGCTCCTGGGGTCTTTAGGTGGGTAGCGAACAGGCACGGCTGTCTTATTGAACTGGGAAAGCCTTCTCAGTAGCTCCTTGACTATGCTTGGATACTTACTAGAGAGGTCCTCTCGTTCATAAGGATCAGCCGTGATATTGAACAACCACACAGTTTTTCCAGCTGTCCATGAAACCCGTTCATTGTGCCAGCGATTGGGGCCAACATTACTAAAAGACTGAGGAGGGACCCAGTCACCATATCCTGGATTTCCTGTCAGTAGTTTCCAGTGGTTTACACGGATGGCTGACTGAATGGCAGTGTTCCATATTCCAAAGCCAGCTGCCCAAGAACCATTTCTGGCTTTTGTGTATATGGGATCAATGTTGTGTAAAATATCTATCCTTGGAGACCGCCTGCCTTCACTGATGGTCTCCCATACATCATAGCCGTCCAGTTGTATATCTTCATCAATCTGTCCTTCTGCTAAGGTAATAAGCGTTGGAAACCAATCGGTTATATGTATAAGCTCCTTGCATATACTTCCCTTGATTTTAAGTAAAGGACTATGAACAAAGCCAACAGCTCGAATCCCTCCTTCCCAGTAAGTACCCTTGCTTCCCCTGAGAGGCCAGTTATTTCCACCAGCTGTTGGCTGGCCTCCATTGTCCGAAGAGTAAATTATAACACTGTTGCTATAATAACCATATCGCTTTAATGCATGGGTCACATTGTTGATAGCTTCATCCAAGCATGCCAGCATGGCAGCGTATCTGCGCCGATTGATATTATTAATGGATCTGTAACGTTCATAATACTTGCCCGGGGCCTGAAGTGGTGAGTGAACAGCTTGGTATGCAAGGTATAAGAATATAGGTTCCCTGGGATTATGGGAGGCTAAGATTTGTTCCACTCTTTGAGTGTACATCTGTGTAGAATACATTCCATTGTCATGATCCCAAGCAGCATTGTCATTTTCGTACAAGTCATAGCCACACATTCGAGGGCTGTCACATTTGTAATGGGTGTAATAATCGCCACTACCCAAAAGAGAGCCAAAAAAGGTATCAAACCCCCGTTGAGTTGGCATACATTCTTTGCGATAAAAGCCCAAGTGCCATTTGCCAATCATGTGGGTTGAATAACCTGCTTCTTTCAGTTTCTGAGGTAGTGTCACATTGTCCAGAGGCAGGCAGTTTGGCTGGGTTGGCCGTATGACCGAATGCTGAAGACCTGTATGGATTTGATACCTGAAAGAAAGAAAATACACCTTAGATAAAGGAGATAAAATTAAATTGTAAACAGGTATCACAAATAGGATGGAATGCACAATAGAACCTGGAGCACAGGTCTATCCATCTTTACCTAGAAGCAGGCCCCCACACAATATTCTTCATGGTTCTCAAGCTTAAATTCTGGGTTCCAGATCTGAGATTTTGGATACATTGTATGAAAATTCATTCTTGCTGAAACACTTCAGTCAAGAAAGGTATTCCTTCTTTTTCTTCTCAGGGCTCTTTGCCAAGTGACATATGGAGGGTGGATAAAGTTATGGAACCTCACCAATACAATGCCTTCTCACAAGCGTTGTGTATGCTTGACACAATGTCTTTTAGGCACCAGGCAAAGCCGCTTCTCTTCTTTCAGGCGTTTGTACAGATTTATAATCAATATGATTTTAAGATTTTATGACCTGGAATAATGGCCATTATGTTTCCTATGCTAAAATTGTGCATTATTGTATAATTTGCATTTAATTGTTTTTATTTATTTATTTATTAGTGTTTTTATGTTTTTTGTAATCCTTTAAATAATAGTAAATCATGAAGAGTATTTTCTTTACTGGGTGGATTACAAGAAATAATCCCTGTGACTTCCATAAAAGCCTCAAGTTAATTTATTAGTCTAAGTAATTATTGGTCTGGGACTCCTTCCTTCCTCCCTCCATCCATTTTATGCTAATCATTTTAAGTGCATTCTAAATATTTTTCAGATATGACTCTCAAAGAGTTGTTTGTACCCCAGTATCAGAACGATTCTGTCAAAAAATGACACAGAATACATGATTTGAAATCAACGACTGGCAATTTCTAAAACAACTTCAGATTTTCAAGCATAAAAAACATTCAAGTGGTGTAGTATAATACTCATGAATTTTCAGTATCTTATTAAAGTAGCCACTCTAGTAACTGAGTGATTGTAAAAGGTAAAATTGAAACTTTGATCAAAGCATTCACTTCAATGCTTTGTAATATATTGAACATTTATTAAATAGGTATTATCTTAACCCTTATTAAATTGATGGAGCCCATCTTTGATGGATTGTTGTGTGGCTATACTAAGAGTCCCATGAAACTCTGAATAACAGCTTGTCCTTTCTCCTATAATTGTGAAGATGGTAACACCAGGGCAACAAATAGACAATGGATTTGTATACTTTTAAAAAAAATTATTTGCTATATACATTATTGGCAATATAGTGGAGCAGGTTCTAGTGTTCTAAATCTTAGTCATTTCATTTACTTGCTGAAAAGGGATAGTGATCGCATAATCAAATTTCTCTTAATTCTGTTTAAATCTGTATTACAGAAGACAGGCGTCTCTATATGTACACTAGAAAAAAAGCTGGATGGAATTTGATGCTGACTTGTCATGCTAAGACTCATTTCCTGTAGAATGAGAACTTTAAATATAAGCAGATCTTCCTGTCCATCTAACCCCTGCAATGCAATCTGAGAAAGAATATGCTTACTTATGAGCTACTTGTACAAATACTACCATCAAAAAAAACCCCTATTTAAAAAAAAGCCTGGAATGTTTAGAATTTAAAAAAAAACTTCCATAGTTTTTAACTATTCACATGCATAAATATACATTATATATTTAATCAAAAACAGCCCAGTTATCATTCCAACAAATACATGGAACATATGTAAGGAATCCTCTTGCTTATTGGGCCAGGAATTGGCGCTATGTTACCCAGATGAAACCGTAGCAATTACATGTTTGGTTACAAGCTAAACAAAACCTAAAAGCGATATTTTTTCATTGTGATGGTGAGGAAAGTAGTCTGAGAACAGCTTGGACTGCTACAAAGACCAGTTATTCAGTACTAGATGATATAAAACCAGACTGCTCACTGGAAGCATTAATAATGAAGCTAAAGGTTAAATATTTTGAATGCATAATGAAAAGGGAAAAGTCAAGGGAGAACGCATAGAAAAATGAAAGGCTTTCAAAAAAAGAGGTGACAAGGTGGCCAGATACTATTATTGATGAGAGAATGGCGAATTTAAAAGAACAAGTGAAATTATGTAGATCAAGTCACAGACACAACTGAACGACTAAATAACATTTTGAAAATGGAAGGAATGGGAAGGAATACACAAGCATAATTATCTCATTCACTGAAAAAACATGAAGCCCCTGCTCTTTAAGATGAAAGCAGGGGGAAGGGTGCCTACATTTTCTGAATGTATTAAATATAGTCCAGATTTTCAAAAAGTTGCAGAAGCGCTGATTTGAATCTACTGTCCTGCTTTGAAAAGTCATTTATATTGTTGTTATTTCTTGTCCTGCAGCCCATACATTTAATCTTCTTTTTTTAAAAAACAGATTTTAACCATTTACATAAGAGGACATATTTGTCAAAAATAAATATCTAAAAAGGTTAAAGGAATTCTAGTAAGAATCTTAAGAAGACTGTTGTAATATATTCTTGACCCTTCTTGGAATTTCAGAGCTGAATTTTATTGAATCTCTGTATGAAAAAAAAATAATCAGTGTCTCTGCCTATAAACCCCACTATTTTATAAATCTAGCTAGAGTCTATTCTGATGAGTTCATACGCAATGGCTTGAGTTCTAGAAGCATACAAATATTTTAAAGAGTAATGCTTCATGTGATACAACGAGCTAATGGAAGCAACAGTAAATTAAGGACTGTACTGATTTCATTTGCCATACATAAACAAAACTTTACAGGATTTGTAGAACTTGGGTTTATTATTACTATTGAATAGAAGAATTAGATGCATTCAGGAACTCCATAAATATGGGCTGCACTGGATAGCACTCTTCCATTGATGATTTCCCTCAGCTGACAGTAAAGGTATATGCTGCCTGAGACTCAGGAAGCAAAAAAAGAACCTTTATATTTAAAAATAATTATATAATTATACCTTTCATGGATTTGACTAGCTTAAATTGTAGCCATCAAGTCTGATTGCAGCAAATCCCAAAGTTTAACTATGCCCCCAACTTTCCCCACGCTTATTTTCAACGATCAACTCTCTATTCTAACATTGTAAAAGATTACCTGCATACAGATAGTCCTCAGTTTATAAACACAATTGGGTCTGGAATTTAGGTTGTAAGTTGGGGTGGTCATTAAGCAGTCCTGACTCAATTTTGCAACCAAATCCAGCATATTCAATGAACAGATTTTTGCTGATTTCTTTTGGAAAACGGCAAAAAAACCATTAGGGACACATGTCATGATGGTCTTAAACGGGTCAGTCATAAAACTGACCCATCTTTACAAATTTTATGTAGTGGTCATTAAGGGATTAAAAATGTCAATGCTGTGGTTGTTAAGTGAAAATGGCAGTCATAAGTGTGAACCCATTGTTTGCTATAGGTTCAGTTTTGCCCAAAAGTAGAAATGCAAATTTTCAGCAAAACTGTTGGAAAACCCAGTCACATGACCATGGGACCCTGCAAATGATCATAAATGCACCTGTGCCACTGAGTGTCCAAAGTGACGGGGGGGGGGAACCTTCGGAATTTTGGATCTGGGATGTAAGTGCCCTTTTTCAAGTAGGTTGTTCAAACAATAGCTAAGCAATTAGTCGTAAGTCAAGGACTACCTGTGCCTGTACACTTTTACTGTGTCACCTTTAACTAAAGACCACCCCAAATACTTTTTTTCAGCGGATCCGTTCTAATACCCTAATCATTCTATCTGCTGCTTTCCTTTCCTGTTCTGTATTTGCTAGGTACAAATCAGACGGGAATACTCTTCAGCGATAGTATCTAATTTGGGAATTTACTCTAATTTGCAAGGACTATTCTACCAGCTATTTTAATATTTCATTAAGCATGTTTCCCATTGCTGAATTACAGCATGGAACTACTTTACTTTGCATATTTTTAATCTTTATTTTAAAACATATTACATATCATTAGCTGTTAGCAGAGTATTTTTTAAAAATCCTTTAGACATTTAAAATAACTGTCTCTCGAGATATTTCAGATGAAAAAGTGCTGTTCGAGACAATTTCATAACATGGATAGAATAAAAGTAATTATCATACGCACATATGAATGTTCTGTTGAAATTGCCCTTGGGTAGCTTAATTAAAATGTTTAAACTGCTCAGTGCTCCTCCAGGAAAAACAACAGCATATTATCAAGATTAAAAAGTTTTAAAAGCTGGAAGGCTTTATTCTACAAATTGATTAAAAATCTGTTTAAAAGTCTATCCATTGCACATAAAATTCCACAACATTATGCCTTCCAGCAAATGGCTAAGCTAAATTTCAGTCATGGGAACTGTAGGCAATGCATCTGACCAGTAAACAGACTGGAGAAAGTTGCCTTAGCAAATGGCAATCAAACTTTATATAACGTAGCAGAATTTTGGAAAGCCACTGTCAAAAGACAGCTGAACCTGGGCTGAATCAGTTATGTGATTTAGCATCAACAGGCTTTCCTATTGGTTATAAATTAGTTATCATTCAGCTAATTCTATATTAGCTCTGTATTATATTATAAAACCATTATTACTCTTAGAAATATTTGCAATATGTGTTTATTAGAAACTGTTCAGGCTAAACGGAAAAACTTTGATCCTTTATAGTCCTATCAAATGTAACATTAAGTTTGAATGTTTTCCTTGCAGTGAATTACCACTTCCTGAACAGATATTGAAAGCTTCCTTGTTCTGTCTAAAACCTACCTGTGCAACATGATCTTGTTCAGGGGTGTTTCTTATCTTCTGTTTCCTAATTTGTTTCAGATCATTGTGCATTTTAAATTGTTGCAGCAGTTCTAACTTCCTAGATCCTCATCTATGTCTGGCAGTTGTCTACATTTTATAAGAATGCATTGTCTTTCTTTTTTAAACCAATATAACCACCAATTAAATTCATAATAGCACCAAAATATTGATATTAGATACTCACCTAACATCATAGTTGGCTTTTAATTAAACTTATTCCCCTATTATTTTCCCCAGATATCATTAAACAAAATTTATATTTCTGTTATATATATATATTTTCCAGGCAGAATATATTATACTTACACTCTGTCCAGCTGTCTATATAATTATTTATTTATTAGTTAGATTTCTATACCGCTTCATAGTGCTTTACAGCCCTCTCAAAGCGGTTTACAAAGTTAGCATATAGCATATTGCCTTTTTTAGCATTAGCATATTGCCCCCAACAATCTGGGTCCTCATTTTACCTACCTCGGAAGGATGGAAGGCTGAGTCAACCTTGAGCTGGTGAGAGTCGATCTGCTGATCTGATGAACTAGCAGTCAGCTGAAGTAGCTGCAGTACTGCTCTCTAACCACTGCACCACCTCGGCTCTTGAAACATTCCATAACTTTGTATGGGACAAAATGTAAATTCTCATAAAATAAATTCATAAATTGTGATGCAAATACAGCAGAGGTCACTGCATCACTGACATGAAATCAAAATTTGTATTTTATGTAGACCTGGCAGCTTTCTGATAAATCATGTAAGCTTTCTTTGTCCACATTTTGAGCAGTGCATAAATATTCTGTGAATTGCATTTTTTGATACCAAGAATGAGTCAAGGCTTCCTACTTCCTGGGCTCTGTCATCTATGTTAGACTCATTATATTCTCTACAGTCATCAAACACCAATCCCATAAAAAAGGAAGAGTCCAAAAAATAAAGCTCAAGCTGCAGAACTGCAAACTCCACATTTAGCATTAGTTTTAAAAAAAAAAGCTACATAAAACAGTTTTGCTCTGTTAACCGAGATTGATGGTTGAGAGAAATCAATTCAGATACCATTATAGAATATTCAGTACGATGCTGACAGAACAGTTCCAGAGCCATTTGCCAAACCAAATTAAATGAGCTCTTAAGCTCATCCAACAAGAATGATGTTCTTGGATAGAGAATCAAGCAAGGAGAAATTGGAGTTCTAAGCATTTTGTTCCACATAGTTCTACACAACCAAGGCAGAGAGAGAGATAAGAAAGGAAATTGATAAATAAGGTTTCCAGATGTCTGACAAAAATGGAACTAGCAAGCAGGAATTAATATAAAGTGCCAGGAGCTATACTATGTAGGACAGGGATGTCAAACTCAAGGCCCGGGAACTGGATCTTTTTATCTGGCCCACAGGGCCACCCTGGAAACAGCGAAAGACTGGCCCACGGTGCCTCTGCCAGTGAAGATGGCGCTTGGGAGCCCATTTTCTCTTGCAAAGCGCTCAGGCCACCACAGGCGCCCCGACACGAGTGACATCAAGCTGGCCAGGCCCACCCTGGCCACGCCCACTCCACCCCCTCCCTGAAGTCAAACACAACCCTCAATGAAATTGAGTGCCTCAATGAAATCAAGTTTGACACCTCTGATCTAGGATATTATAATCTAGAACAGTGATGGTGAACTTATGACACACATGTTAAAGGAGACCATTAAACGTTAACGTACAGTAAGACCTGATAACAACTATTCTTGAAAACATGCCCTGTTTCATGTGATGTTTGCAGGCTGTGAAGGCCATGTGAGGATCAGATGTGCTCTCACATGGCCTTCAATCCCTCTGGAAGTCACACAAGAGATAGACAATTGAGATGGAGATCCTTTGAGAGTGGTATGCAATGGAATTTCATTTTAATGTAGGCCAATTAGTATACATTCAAAATGACAATAAAGTTATTTTAAGCCTAAGTCGTCCCTTTTGTTCAGTGGGGGTTGACACACCTGCAGAGTCAAGTTAGGCATTTCCTGAATTTTTGACATGCTGAGCCCAAAAGGTTTGCTGTCACTGAACTAGAGCCTTTTGTAGCGCCAATTCTTTTGGGACTTTGAACTTTTTAGGTTATTAAACTGGATGATATATTTTAGAAGTCAAAAATAAAATTAAAGTTGGCAATTGATGCAATATTTGAAATAATACCATGTTTTCCCAAAAATAAGACCCTGTCTTATATTTTTTTGAACCCTGAAATAAGCGCTTGGCCTTATTGCCATGCACTCAAAAGACCAATTGGGCTTATTATCAGGGGATGTCTTCTTTTGGGGGAAACAGGGTATTTGAAATAGTGGTATTCTGGGCAATCAGATGATAAGCAGACAATCTATGATGATTTTAGCACATTCATTTCAGTGTCAGATGAAGGAGTTCAGAGACTCAGAGTGACAGAATCAACAAAGCAGTACTTCAGAGAGATTGGCAGGAGAAAGGCTGTAGACAGCATCTCAGAAGTGATTCCTTTTATGCAATGTTCAGTTGTAGGAAGAGGATAAAGAAAGAAAAGAAGCCAAGGTTTCTTTTTTTTAAAAGCTTTCTTGCCATAGCAAAGTGGAAGAATTTTCCAAGATAAAGCACTCTCAAACACATGCACACATACAATATTTGCTAAGAAAGTGCAGCGTTTACACAGAACTATTCACTTGCGAATGGAGAATAAAATAGAATATTTCAGGAGTAGAGACGGAGGGAAGGAGACACAGGAAAAGAATCACCTTTGCACCTCTGAGCTCTTTGTACATAGAGTTCTGCTCTTTTTTTTTTCAATAGGAGAGAATATACCCTGATATATATACCTCAGGGTTGAACTAACTAACTTCATCAGCAACATAAGTGTTGCACTTATGACACTACTTAGCCAGGTAATGAAATGTCTGCGAGCAAATAACAAAACTCAGAGAGCACCAAGGACTCCACAATTTTTCTTTTAAAAAAAATAAATAAAAAGCCTTTTATTAGTGCTATTATTGCTTAAATATTGTAGTGACATGGGAAATAAAAAATAGAGATGCAAGAAGAAATAGTGTAATATTGTAAAAAAAGAAATATACACCATGAATGTGTTGTTTCATGGCTGTATTATCATCGATAGTAACAGTTTTACTTGGTGTCGTTTATGTTATACTGACTTGTTTTAATCGTTTTAAAGTTTTATGATGTATACCACCCACAGTCAATTGTTGAGATGAACACTTATATAAATTAAATAATGTTTTCACCCTCTTCCTCTTATTTTCCACAACCACTAATTGTTGCTTAGATATTCAAACTTTCTTTAAACTTTTACAGATGGTGTTTATATCTATTTAAGTCTTTTAGCTGTTTGTTAATTTCTTTCCTTCTTTCTTATCTTCAAAGTCATGTTTATATGTCTTAGCTTGCCTTGCTCTATAATAGGCTGTCTGTAAGAGAGCCATTCCTGCTTGAATTTGGTTAGACCTCTGTTTTAAATATATACTGTCAGTTTCACCATTGCCTCATATTCTCCCATTTTGCCTCAATATCATGATTGGCAAGCTTCTTCTTTTTCTAATATTGTGCCAATTTCTTTCTGCCGTCAGCATTTATTTCAATAAATTGTGATACTTAAAATTTTATTTTCACAATTTCCTGAATATTTTTACATATTCCTTTCCAGTACTTTTGAATTGCCAAAATTCTTACTATGAGGTTAACAAATTTATGTTTTTCCTGGTATCAAAATGACGCTCTTAAGCTATCATTTTTATGACTTTATCAATGCATACAGCTATTCAGCTCCATGGTTGAAAAATAAGCAGAATATATGTAGCCTACAGCATCATTCATTCAAAAGGAGGAATTCACGTAGGTAGATCCATGATATAGATATAGATATCTAACTCTCTGGTCCCCAAAACAATACAATAAATCATCTGAAACAAATATATATAAATCACTATTTGTTGAATAGTAAAGACTATTCTACCACCACACCAAACTCAAGGAAAATAAATTAAAGCAACCATACAGTATCAGTAATTCAGAAAAAGGTGCAAAAATTATTTGACAGATCATGGGACTAGACCAGGGGTGAAATCCAGTAGGTTCTGACAGATTCTGGAGAACTGGTAGTGGAAATTTTGAGCAGTTCAGAGAACCGGCAAATACCACCTCTGGCTGGCCCCAGAGTAGGGTGGGAATGGAGATTTT
>JANHZT010007934.1:264218-274849 GCA_032468215.1 Stegonotus admiraltiensis | reverse complement strand
TCCCATCTGCTTACGGGATGAATTGAGCTTTTAAACCTCATTTCCTAATTACTGGACAAGCTCCAGCAACCCCAATTGAACCAATCTATTCTAAGCCTGCTAACTGGTGCCAGAGAAAAGTTGAGATTCAATGAGTAATACACTTCTTTTTCTTTTTCACACATAGGAAGCAGCATTGGGGGGGGGGGCATTATGCCTGTGTGCCACTTCTTTAAATACTTTTAAGTAGGCTATAGCCGGTGAGCCTTGCTTGATCTCCCCCTTTTAATATTACAGTGGCTGAAACAAGAGAAGAGGCCAGAAAATGTCAGTTGAACACAGCACTTACAGGCAGGGTGCTTTTTGACAAATAGGCTCAAAGGACTTTATAATCTTCAGTTGTGAATGTTTTAGACTTGTTTCTATTACAGAAAGGGAACTAAGAGCTACCTTAAAAGGACTGCATGCTGAATCTGCATTAAATGGGAGGAAATTAGTTTTTAACCTCCTTCCTAGATTTTACTCAGTGTAAGATGGCCTATGTGCCTGAATTAATGAGATATACCTTCTTTTGCATTCAGAGCATACAGTTCCTGAACGCCAAAAAAACAAAAATAATAAAACAATCTCAACATACTCTGTTTTAGTAAGTATGTACCTACAGAAATGGTAAATGCAAAAGAGTTTATCTGCAGGACAGACCTATAACGCAGGCATCTGAGTCAGTTTCATCAGTGACATGCTTCCCCAATCTATTGGCCTCTGCTGGTTTTGGACCTCGGTTCCCATATGCCCCAGCCATCATGGGAATTATGGAAGCTGGATCTCCCAGAGCTTGAGCGCAACATACTGAGATGTTCTATTTACATTGCAGAAAACTTGATGAGAAGGTGCAGCCAAGAATAGCTGGTTAGTGCATTTACTGGCAAATAGGATTTCCATAGGTTGGTCCTTTTTCTAAGATGCACACCTGATTTTCTAAGATGCACACCTGATCTTCTACATAGAATACAAAGGAATGAAGTAGATTGGGAACAAGGAGTATGTCTGCTCCCACTCCTGATGTCTTGAACAAAATCTATAACCATTTCATATGTAATTAGGCACTAGTGCACATTCATTTGAAATAAGGATGGTCATTACACCTTATCCTTTATCCTGAAAATACTTTGGATAAAACTATCTTAGCATTTCTGGCTAATAATGGGTATTTTTAATCATAAAAGCAACTCTGTAACATCAGACCATAGAGCTGTGTAGTTCAGCCTCCTGCTCTCTGTTGTGACCAACCAGTTCCCCTGAGAAACCTCTCAATCACAAGCCCAGTAACTAGCATGACCTACCTATTCCCTCAGGTATCAGAGCAATAGGTGACAATTGTGACTGGTAACCAGCCATTAGATAGATCCACCCTCTGTATTTTCCTACCTGGACACCATTTGGTTCAAGCCAAATGTCTGAAGAACATTGAATGGATCTCATTATTTAGGGACACTTCAACTATTGGTCCTCTTGCTTCTCTCAGAAGAACAAACCTGCTGCTATTTATTTTATTAAATTGTTAAACGAATCTAAACGTTGGGGTTGCACTGCAGTAAAATAGCCAGCTGCCAATACCATTTTTTAAATGGAAGTAACCTGAGGCATTGCACATCACTTCAAAGTTGTACGTACTTTGTAGAAGATGTGAGTTGAATTGTTAGGAATTATCTGAATTAGAGCATTCAGCCCTAGAGTTTTTAGGCTACTCTGCTGTACTTGGAACAGAGAGGGATGCCTCTGTGAAAGTACTAAAATCTCACAGAAAAGCCATTCACTAGGAAAAGGTGAAATGCTGCACAGTATATTGGTAGCATAAAGCACTGTTTGTTCAGAAGTCCCCTTTTAACATATGCACGACATTGTGAGACATTCCCTGGCACTCAAAATTTCCACTTTAACTTAGAACTTACAAAAGGGGCTACCATAAAACTGATTCACCAAATGGAACAGTATTAACACCTACAAGTGTGGCAGTTTCCCTAAAGCCCCTGTAATTAAAGCATGGGAAGACAAAAGAAGAAGCAGCCCTCATTTTCCTCAGAATCACTTTTAAGGGCAACTGTCCATTTGCTTTGCTCTTCTGAAGCAGTCTTCTGTATGCCTGGGCATTGCTCCTGGGCAGTGGTGAAATCCAAATTTTTTTACTACCGGTTCTGTGGGCGTGGCCTGATGGGCATGGCAGGGGAAGGATACTGCAAAATCCCCATTCCCTCCCCACTCCTTGGGGAAGGATATTGCAAAATCTCCATTCCCACCCCACTCTGGAGCCAGCAGGAGGTGGTATTTGCCAGTTTTCTGAACTACGCAAAATTTCCGCTACCGGTTCTGCGAACTGCTTAAAATTTCCGCCACCGGTTCTCCAGAACCTGTCAGAACCTGCTGGATTTCATCCCTGCTCCTGGGTGAAGGAACCTTCTGCATGGACCTTGCAGGAAAGCAGCTCTGGAGTCATGCCTGCCCGTTTGGTCAATGTTTTCATTATCAGTAAGAAACCAGTGAAAAGGTCCACGTGCTGCTTGGTGCCAAGAGAAGGAAGGACAACTTCTTGGGAACATCACATGCCAACAAGAGGAATGTTGAAAGCAGAGGGCCACCGTTCCTGTCCCAAGGAAGCCAACAAGGATGGGGTAAGCAGTCAGGCATCTGTGGACCCATCTGATTCCCATGTTGAATTCTCTATGAAAATGACTCCCTCTGTTCTGTCATTCTGCAAAGTGATTATGGACACAAGCATGCAAACCTGTACAAAATGTAAGAAATATTAGAAGTAAGCAGATCATTAGCACTAGGACACTGTTGAATGTATGCTTATAGTAGCAGATACATTTTTTTAAAAAAGCAAATATCTGAGCATGTGTTAATCTGGTTCTGGTTTTGGTTTTCCATTCTCTCTTCTCACACTTTCACAACCTCTTCGGATGGACTCCTCTAATGCCAAACCAAGTGGGCCCCCAGTGTTGCAATGCACTCACACTTTGCTCCCCTCAAGGCAAAGCCAGTCTTTTTCTTTGTTGCAGAGGGTAACAATTGAAGCATTTTAAATCCTTCTGATAGCTTACTTCTAATGCCCCCCCCACCCAAAAAAAAGAAGAAGAAAAAGAAGCAAAGGTGACTGAGCACTTACTCTGCTGCTTTTCATAGAATAATCTAATGGCAATTGTCTCTCTTTCTTACTGCCTCTCCCCAAGGAAGTCAGGAGTCATAGAAACTTGTGTTGGGAAAGGGCAAAACTAGCTTGTGCTAACAAGGCTCCAAGGCCCACAAAACTCCAAGGGCCCTGGTTTTTTGCTAGTGTAGAAGAAAGGAGTTAGAGCACATACAAGAGAGCAGAAAGAAAGAGTTTCAGAAGGCTCCTCTGCAGGAAGTGGATGTCAGGAGCATCTCAGGTAAGGGAGCAGATCATGTTGATTGGGGGCCTGCAATGGGAGCTTCTGTGCTTGCCTTAAGGAGAAGGGCTAAATTTGATGGGTCCTTTTGGTTGGCACAATGACTTATCCGCCATCGGTGGCAGATACTGAAAGGGAGGAAGGAAAGGGTTGCGCACAACATTGCCCATCTGCACAACAAACCTGTTAGTCTTGGAGGGACAGATGTATATGTTGCAGTTTCCCAGGGATGACCCAGACTTGTCATATGCTTTGGGCTCATTCCTGAAACAATATCCAGGACAAGGAGATTGGCTTTAGAAAGAAGTGTGGAAGGGCAGAGCAGTGTTCTTAATTCTGGTCTGTCACTACTCAACCATGGTGTTTTTTTTGAGGCCGTCACTTCAGAGCCAGATCGTCTGCCATCAGGTGAGGCCATGTCCGATCTGGTAGAAAGCTTTTCACAGAAGAAGCAACTCCAGAGTCACTCCACTTGGATTATATTCTGAGATTTGGCTACCAACTTCGGCAAGTGCTTTACTCGGGAGCAGAAACCAAGAGCAGTATTTCAAAGCCCGTTCTTTATCACTAGTGGTCATAATGGCAGAACCATAAAATGGCATCTCATGACAATTTGGAAGAGGAAGATGTCTTTAACTGGAGAAGGAAGTAGATAGGTTGTCAAGGGGAGAGGTAAGGAAAGAAGGTATCCCCAACTCTATTTTCACAGTTCCCTTGCTTCCTTCTTTCCTTCCTCCTTCCATTATTTTCTTCTCCTTTCGTTCTTTCTCCTTTGCATTTCTCTGCCAGAACACTACCTCCAGTTTTGCCTCCAACAGGCCTACAAGGCAGATTTGGTTAAATATAGGGAGTGGTTCAAAATTTTCCATGAGAGTTCTAGCTGGGCAGGGACCTGAGCCTGAGTCTTCCTCACTCTGGCTCCGGTGCTCTAACCACCCCTCCACATCGGCTTTCCTTTCCTTAGGTGATGAAGAAGAAAAGCAGCTTTGGAAATGCAAAGCGTCCACAGAAGTTGTTCCTATATTCATTCAGGGCCCTCTCCATGCCTGGCCGCCCCTATCAGGCTCTTCCCAGTTCCTTTCTTGGAGACTATGACAGCAGCATCCGCTATGCCAGCACCAGGACCCCCAAGGGACCGTTCTCTGAAAGTGTAAGTGAATGGTGCACCTCCCCAGATGCTTCTGGGCTTTCCATCATCTAAATTTGCCTGGGACCTTACTGGAACCTAATCCTTGCTCACTATCCCCGAACAGGTTTGCCATTAGGGTTAATCCCCCTGCTTCCCATCCCAGTTATGGAAATCTGTCCTGGGCTTTGCTGCCAGGATTGTCTGGGCATGTTGCCTTTGTTGCAATATGTCTCCACTTTAATTTAGAGGCAGTAACAGGTCCCAATACTGATCTTGCAAAGCTGTATTAATCTTCTGGCGTCTCCCTGCCCTCAAGGTTTACTGCCACTCGCTGACCTCCAGAGCCAACCAACTAAGCAAGGTCCGCTTTTGATACTCACTAGTACTTCTTCACACAACAGCAGCAGAAAGATTTAGTCGTCTCTGTTCTATTCCTCTATCCTTGCCTTTTTTCCCCCACCATAGACCATTTCAGTCTGGACTAGAATGTATCTAGAGGACACTTTTTTGGGCTATAGATCTTCCTGGCTTTAAATCTGACAGAGCAACATCAGTGTTGCTGGCCTACTGTATTTCCAGCAAATATTTACTTTACTTTACTTTACTTTAATTTAATTTAATTTAAGTAATGTATAATAGATCTGCGTAGGAGAAAGAGAGAAGGTGGGTGAGCTTGGGAAGAAGGAAATGACCTGCTCATGTTCAGATTACTGATAAGCAATTACGGTACCAAGTGAGAACAGGAGTCTGTTCAATTGCCACCCAACTAATCCAGGCCAATTACTTTCTTCCTGCTATGATTGTGCCAAAGATTTGTTAACATACCAGGCCAAATATTATCAAAACAAAAGTTGGCAAAGACTTTTTACACTTTAGGGAAGTTGACAATTTTATCTTTGCTTTACAAACATAGCTCTTTATTATGGAATCATAACGCTTGGCACCAGGTGGTACAGCCAAAGATTGTGAGTCAGCTTGAGGGCCAGGATCTCACAGCTACTCGCCAAACGAGCAGCACCCAAAACCAGGGCAATGGAATTTTCTCACTTGGGAACTAAACGTATTGGATCTCCAACCAAGGAATCCCTTCAGATTCTCTTGGGATCAGGACAGGACCAAGACAAAATAAGATTTGCAAGTGTTGCAAATCTAGAGTACTCCTTCGTAGTATGACACAACTGTGCACAGAGATATGCATCCTCCTGCACATAGATCCACAGTTCCTAATAAAGAGTATTACAATTATTCAGGATAAACTTTATGCAGATTATCAGGACCTGATAGACAGAGCAGATTGGACGCCTATGTTTATTAAATATGAATTTTGATCCCTGCGCAGAGAGTGGGATCGTTCTGGGGGTGTGGCCTATAGCCAAGGAGGGGGCTTAGTGCTGCCACTCTGTATAAATCACTAAAGCAGGATCAGGGCAGCCAGAGGGTAGACAAAGTCCATGTGCTGAAACATCCCACACAATCAACGCCAGAACAAAAGAGCTTCATTGGTAGGGAAGGAGCCCATTTTGAACAGTATTTGCAAGAAGGGCACCTCACAATGACAACGGTAGAAGCCAAAGCTGAAGAGGAGGACAAAAAGGAACCAGACTCCGTGTCAGATCCCGCTCCAGAGGCAGCAACCACACCAGCATCCGATCCACCAAGCAGGGTAAGGTTGTCGCTTGCGCAAGGATTTGAGCCTGTCCAGTTCTCACATTGCTCTGGGACCAGAGACTGGGCAGTGTTAGGATTGAGCTTTGAGGGAGAACAAGTGTCACATATCAAAGCCATGAGCAGAATTCAAAACAGCAGGATTCAGATAAGGGCAGAAATGGTTTTTTGGGGGGGGGAAAAGATGCATCATGAGCATCTCGGTCTGGAAGTCCTGGGATATCTCCAGTTGAGCTGATTCTCAACTGTTGCTTTTTTGGCCCTTCTTCTTCCCCACTCTGCATTCCGGATTGCCTCCAGAATTCCCGCCCTGTTCAGCAGCATTCCCTGCAAATAGGTTTTCAGAGCCCTCTTTCAATATGTATATCACCACTGACTATTACTCTTCCAAAGCTAATGGTCTGTTTATGTCATCCATGCAGATAGTTTTCTTCTGGGAATACTGATTGCACCTACATGCTCTAGACTTTTCTCAGAGACTGTCCTTTCAATCAAAGCATTTTAAATTAAAAGGGTGTGAAAACAAATTCAGGAAGTAACTGTGGAGGAAGCATAAATGAAAAATACCAGAATGTGATTTCTGCAGTTAATGAGGGTGGTTATGTCTCTTCCTGGAAAGTCTGCTATCCAATCACAACCTTGATTTAAATTTCAAGGGAGAAAAGAAGGTCACCATCAACAGGAAGCATTTGGAGAGGAAAACAGACAACCCAAATTATCTGTTTTCTATGCTCCTCACAGATGGAAAGTGCATTTTAACTTCAATATTTCTAAATGTGTCATATTTCTTTTCAGGGAAATTTGGAAAATGCCTATTATCTTTATTTTAATTTAGAATAATGATTTCTAAATGTGTCATTTTTTCCCCCAGGGAAATTTTTCACAGTTTCCACCCCAAAATAAGGCCACCAAACATTCATACACAAAGTCACAATATTGGAAGAAGCCATTTTTGGCCTTTTCAGTGCAGGAGTCCAAATATTGCTTTCTCAGCAGAAAGCCGCTTATAGAATATATATATGCATCCCTCACAGATCCCTTCCTATTCCAACTGGGTTGTTTAACAGCTTTCACTGGTCCCAAAAACTTTTAACTGCCCTGCAGGAGAGCAATTTTTCAAGAAGGATCACAGCATACAAAGGGGAAGGATTACTGGTTTTTTTTCAGTTCCAAGCAATGCAATGTCTCTCCAACCCACCCAAAAATCAGCTCTTTCCCATGCTTGTGTTTTGCACTTTTCCTCCTCGGTTGCAAAATGTCACATTTGTCCTTGTTCAATTCCATTCTGTTCATTTCAATTTATTGTTCATGCCTGTCTAGATCTTTTTGACTCTTCTCTCTTTCTTCTAAGGCATTGACTACCCCTTCTACCATTGTGGTATCTGCAAATTTCATAAGAGTTCTCTCAACACCATCATCCACGTCATTGATGAAAATGTTGAAAGACCCAGGGCCTAGGACAGAGCCATGGGCACACCCCTCCATGTCTGTACTTGGTCGTAGAGAAAGCTACATTAATTGGGTGATCTGGGACTTTTCCAGTTTCCTATATTTTCATCATTTAATCAAGGTCAAATCCAGACAGGGAAGGAACAGAGGAAACTTTAACTGCCCAAACCTTGGTTGCTTCACTCCTTTTGCCCTCTTCAGTTCCTAAGGAACAACACTTTTTCTGCAATAAATATACATCAGGCTTCTAATTGTGTTCAAGTGGAGCTCACATCCATATGCAGTTCTAAGGTGTCTTTCCCAACTGTAATGCTGGGTAAGTGTTGATTTAAGTGACTTATACAATGCTAGGGAGGAAAATCTGGTGAACATATATGCAAATCACTTTTACATTTGCTCACCAAATGATCAACCTTCTGTGACACAATTAACTCCATCTCTTGAAGTACAGTGTGCTGTCCACAATATATGACTCTGAATCATATAAACTGATTGCCTATGATCCTTCACAGCACTGAACAAATTAGTAATATATTTAATATCTTCTCAGTAATATCTGCCTAGAAGCAGGCTCAGGTTTTTGCTCAGCAAACAGTACAGTAACCTTAATTGAGCTGTTTTTTAAGAGCAGATGGCAGATTATTCATTGTGAATAAAATATCAACATTGTGAAAAGAGAAAAGAGAATGAAGTGATCAGAACCTACCTATATTGATCTGCACTTAGCACACTTCCTATAATATTTTTTTAATTAAAGTTTAAAAATACAAAGATAGAAAATTAATGCAAATTAAGAAAAAGTTAAAAAAATTAAAAAGTGTAGAGAAAAGGAAGAAAGGGAAAAATATAAAGAAAAAAGCTATATAAAGAAATTGATGAAAATTCTGTCATCCAGGTAGACTTGTCTGAAAATTGAGACATGGCAACTGGATTTATTTTCTTCTTAGTTTAAGATGATTTGCTGTTCATCTAAGCAGCTTCCCCAGTCAAAGCAAGTTAATAAGGCAGGGAGTCATTGCAATGTAACAACTCCTTCTGCAGGGTTTCCTCGTCCTTCCCAAAATGTGTGGCAATATGTTGATGAAGATTCTCAGTCATCTAGGTACAATTGTCTAGAAACTGAGTCATGGCAACTGGATTTATTTTCTTGTTTCTTTTTAATTTTTTTTTAGATCAAGAAATTACTTTTTCCTTCATCACAGCAAGTATAAACAATTCCAGTAATTTGTCACCTTTTCTAACATTTCAATAAAGGATCTCTTCTTCCCATATTTTATATCTATAAACAAATCTTTAAAGTTTCATCATTCAGTCCTAGTCAAGAAAAACCCATTAATGCTGCCAACTTTATATCCCTTCTTTTTGCTTTTAAAATTCTTGGAGCATCAAATAGTGTTCCAAAAGCTTATTACCAGTACTTTCCAGTCCTCCCTCTTCAGAACTCCTTCAACAGTGTAGCACAACTCTTTTGTAAATCCAGGATAATAAAGTTATCCAAGTCACTCTTCTGATTTATTATTTGCATGTTCTTTTAGTTATTAAGATATCAGCCAATTTTATTTGTAAATCCGGTGTAACACCTTTTTCCATATCATTCTTGTAATTTGTCATATTTAAATTCAAATCTAAAACATAATGCTGAGTTGTATCCTCTTCCATCTCCTCTTTTAAGCCCATGTTTATAGTAGTAGACCATGTAAAGAGAA
This sequence comes from Stegonotus admiraltiensis, assembly GCA_032468215.1. Lineage (NCBI taxonomy): Eukaryota > Metazoa > Chordata > Lepidosauria > Squamata > Colubridae > Stegonotus > Stegonotus admiraltiensis. Next base: position 265,493 of record JANHZT010007934.1, on the reverse strand, counting down.
ATTTCTGAGTGCATTGTTCTGAAATAGCCTCAAATTCTTCCAAAATTGAATTACTTTTTTCCATTCTGTGTTAGTGAGCCTCTTCTTTAATTATAATCTTTCATTCTTTCTGGTTGCTGTTAGTGTTCAGCCTTCAACGTCTCCTTTAATCATGTTTGTCTCTAATCTACAAAATTTTCCCACAGGAAGATGAAGTTCAAAATCTTCATACATTTCTAATAGGATTTTAAACAACTCACAGAAAGGATTCTTATAATTAGTTTCAAAATGTTATTCCCAATCCATCTGACCCCATTTAGAAATCCAGAATCAATGTTCTAATCACCCTTTTGCTGTTTATTTTAGTGCGAGGAAGTTCACATGAAACTTCTTTTGCTTAGGGTTCAAGGAAAATTATGTGGTGTGATGAGACTTGCCATCCTGAAGGTTCTTAATACGCAAAAAGCAGTTAGCAAGCCATTTCCTAAAGTGATAAGAGAGGAAATGGGTGAACCCAGTATCCAAATCATACTTGAGTAAAGGCTGTCTTTCCCTCAGCTCTCAGAGTTCTAAAGCTTGCTGGAGACCACTGTTTTTTGCGGGGAGCCTCTACATAGAACGAAGGTGGATGGTCCCAATAGGAGAGGAATTTTGAGGTGCCAGGCTGTGCACCGGCTCCTTGTTCCACCACAATCATCATCTCCACAAAAAGCACAACTGTCTTCAGTCTGCTATTTCTTCCCTGGAAGCACCTAGCACACTTCCACAGGAATCTGTGTTAGATGGTGAACAGATTTAGATCTCTGAATCTCCTATGGGAATAGTGATGGTAAACAGAACTGGTTTACCACCTGTTTGCTGTATTTATGCTATCAGGCAAAATACCTATGGGATTTTCTTTCCAGGGACCAAAAGTAATGTGGTCCGCCTTGTATGTCAGGTCGCTTGATTTAGGGCGGAAAAGGAAATATTATTTGCTATTCTATTTCAAGCAAATTATTTTGTCTCCAAGATGTAATCTGGAACTGCTGAATTCACTCTCAGTGTGAAAACAATTCTAGCGATGTCTTCCTTTATTGTCTCGCCTCCCTTCTGAAGTGTTTCAGGTGGTGCTGAGTAAAGATGATCAGCCTATGCTGTTCAGGTGCATTGTGCCTACAGATGACTACAAAATACCCCAATGGCAGGAAATATATTCTACTGCCTTCCTTATTGACATCAGAATGGAATGGAATGGAATGGAATGGAATGGAATGGAATGGAATGGAATGGAATGGAATAGAATAGAATAGAATA
>JANHZT010007934.1:207111-221642 GCA_032468215.1 Stegonotus admiraltiensis | reverse complement strand
TTAAGCAATAGCCTTCATACTTCTGTATATTTATACAAAGTCAGCTTATTGCCCCCCACAATCTGGGTCCTCACTTTGCCATCCCACTGTACAAACTGCTAGCTGTTAAAATCCCCTGGGCTGCCTAACCACCGGTTCTGCATTCTTCCTGGTAGCTCTTCCTAGTTTTTCAGGAGTGTCAGCAAATGATCCAGGGTTCCTCCTCCCACCTCTCACCTGAGCTGCTTCTTGCTCCATGATTTACCAAAGCCTTCTACCTGGGACATGGATGTGGAATGATGCAAGGAACCTACGTGCACAAAAGCAGAAAGTCACAACAAAGCACAGCTCCAAGGAGGTCACACAATGGTTTTCTCTAGTAGCGGGATTCAAGGCCTGCTTTAAAAAAAGAATGGCAAGCATCTCAGGAGGATTATTACTGGGAAGACAGTTATTTCCCCCCATTAGATCAGCATAATGAGAAACAAGCAACATGGAGAAACTGCAACAATATTCTACTTTAGCAGCCGTATCTTTCACAATTGTGCTAAGATTGGCCAATCTTTGGTCATTTTAATCTCCTTTGATTATTATTATTTGAGGTTAGAATTTCATTAAAATCCAAGGCTGTTGATTTGCATACAGTACAATCTTAAACATGTAGGTTTAGAAGTGTCACTGAACTCAGTGGGAAAGTGTTCAAAGAAATAAGCCACAATTGCTTTACATAATTGAAAATACCTGGCGGAGTACGTCCTTATCACACAACTAAACCAACAAGCTTGCTGTGCCTCTTATTTTCCCTGACCTGTATGTAGCCACAGCCCAGAACAACTGGAAAGCTACCCAGTGCTGAGCATTCAAAACCAACCTGATCATTGGGAAATGCTGGAAGCCAAGATCGAGCTAACCTTTTAAGATTTTCAAAAGCCGCATATGCCTGGCTTGACACCATGTACTTCCAACAAAACTTTTCTTTTTCTTTATCTACATGAAAGTTACTTGGAACCACAAGACGAAGAACAGAAGGAGCCAGATCTTACCTAAGGAGCCACAGAGCGGTGACTGTGCCTGTCCTCCAGGCAGTAGTGGATGGCGCAAGCTGAACACAGGGGAGCTACTACAAAACAAGAGCAAGAAGCAAAGATTGGATCAAAAGAGGGATAACGTTTCTGGATGTTGCACACAGGAAGACAGCCAGGATTTGCACCAATAAGCAATGAATCTCTCTAAAATAGTTCTATCCCCCCTGCCCACAGACATTTATAGTAACTAAAGAGAAACAGCAAATTGTGGACGGCAGCTGGATACTTAGAGGTACTTAAACACCTGGGATGGGAGAAGATGAGAAAGCAGGAGGGAGGAAAAAACTCAAGAAGGAATTATACAATCCTAAAACTACTAGGCACACACACGTGTATATAAATATGACATGTCTATATAAGGTGAAGAGCCAATCAGTTCATTCATTTGGTAGATAAAGTGAATATATATTCATTGACTTGCAGAAACAAGTTACTCTAATTTGATGCCTACAGGCATTCCCATAACTTGCAAATGAGAGGAGAGCTGTGCCAGAGATCTAAATAAGATCAAAGCTTTTCTCTCTCCTTCAAAAAAAAAAAAATTATCAGCCTGAAGCAATTTGGGAATTGCAGCGTTGGCCAAGAATCTTTCCTCCAAGCATGCAACTCAATCCAGGCATATCAAGGAGGCTCTCCTGATCAAGAGTTAGATCTTGTGAGAACAAGTAGCACTTTACTCTTACTTCAGAACAGCCCAGACTCAGTTTTTTCCCCTGGAGCAAAGGCAGGTTCTACAGGTTAAAAATGAGGAGGCATCAAGACACAATAATACACAGTGACTTCTCCCCACCCTAAGAGCAGGAATAACTCCTTCCAGATCCAAGTTTACTTGAAGAAACTTCTAGCACGTAAAAAGGCCCGGGGGGACAAGCATCGAACTATCAACAGGAAAGTCAAGTTTTGGAACACTGGATTGGTGCCACTTCTGAAGTGACAAATCAGGCTCTGAAATAGCCACAACTCAAAAGGTACTTGGACGGATTACAAAAGGAGGATTGTCTTTATTAAAGGTTTCAACAGGTGATCCAGGGACCGATAGTGCATGGAGTCCTTAGCACAGTACTAAAATATAGAAAAATGAAAGGGCCAAAATCTGGCAAGATTTGGAACTCCAGTCAGATTTTAGCCAATTTAGTCCTTTTAATTAAAAATATGTTATAAATTTAACCTCAGGAACTCACAAGCACCATTTGTAGTATGCAATGCATGTTCCCAGAGTCTAACGCAGCATTTGGATTAGACTGCTGATAGAGCAACAACCATTGCACTGGGAGAGGTCGGCTTGTGTGTCTGGGGACAAACCAAGTATATACACACTTTGCATTCTCTCTACCTTTCCATGTAATGTCACTCGAAATGGCTGAATCAAAGGATCTACTCCTGGGATACAATCCATTCTCTCTGTTTTTAGAAATTCTCAGTGTTGCTTCCTGATACACAGAATCCTAGCCACCTGCTCCCAGCACAGGGGAGACAGGACACACGTAACACAGGGGTGACTACAGGTGGAAATATCAAGGACTCACTCACCTGTTCTTCCCACTATTGGGGGTTGAGGCATCATTCAGGCCAGGGGAATCTGAAAGAAATCAGCAGTTTTACTACAAGAGGAGGGAATGGGAAAAGCAAAGAATTCAAACTGATAATTGCGCTGGTAGAAGGTCAGAAGAGGGAGGAAATGTCAGCCACCTGTACCCAGATGCAGGAAAGAAGCCTGTTCTGATCTCAGCTCAGAAAGGAGGCCATTGTTCCAGAATGGAGCCATGCCAGATCACAGTAGACTTTGCTGTTGCTCTAGCTGGAATGTGGATTTGGCAAAAGGAGTAACAGTGATAGTCCCCTATCAAATGCCAATTATATAGCTGTGGAGATGTGCATGTACCCTATACACTGGTTGGCTATATACCACAGATTGCTCTGGTTAGACAGGGATTCCCCATGCGGTATACCAAAAAAATGAGAAAAATCCTATGTTCATGAGAAAAAGAGACAGAAGTGTTTGCAATATATGAACTCCAAATTTCTTGCCCCTAAGTTCTAAAAAAAATGGAAAAACCTGGATTAACAAGGATGAAGTAATCAATGCAAACTTCTGGGGAAAAGATACTCGGAATAATCTATAATCCCACAGATACAACTGTATGAAGGAAAATGCTAATTCTTTTAGTTTAATAAATTACATGAAATTGCTCTGGGATGTTTGGGATACGTATGCTATGCTTTGGCCTTCCTGTTAGAAAACAGCCTAACAGATTATTTTCAAATTTAGGACCCTAAGAAAAAATATACAATCTGTGATTGACTCCCTGCCCCCACCTCCCCCTAAAACTTGAGAGCCTGAATATTTTGGTTTTTTTTAAAGGAGCAGCATTAGTTGTAGAGCTGCAAGAAATGTGAAAATATGCAAGCAAAAATTAAGCTGGTTACAGCGAAGATGTCTGCACATCCTCCTTCATCTTCCAATGGCCTTTACCTTTTTTTCCCTTCAATATCCACTTCCTCATATTCAGAGACACATTAACTTAATATGCCCGCCTACCATCTCATTTTGCATAACCTGCCCTGCATGATAGCAGCTTCTACATTACAACACAGGAAAGGCCTGGTAGTTGTGAAGAGACAAATGGTTCTCTCATGAAGATATATATATATATTTATAAATCCCAGGAATTGTGGTGAATGGACATACTATCTTCTTACCTTGAACTCTTAGCAGTTCCTTTGGACACACAAAATCTGGCTTTACTACCTCAAAGCACAGAAACAATTCAGCCAGGAATACTCCGACATTGACCTGGGGAAGCAAAGCAGGAAGTGAGTCAAGGCTCACTTTTTTCTCCCTTGGCTTGAATTTGAGCAGGAAGGAAGCCTTGGAGTCTCTGCCCTATAGTGGCATAGCCATTCTCAGAAGGCAACAAGCAAACCGGGTAATAATCCCATCTTCGCACCCAAATCTCTTTTTTCCTTCCAGCACCACTCCAGCCTCTACCTTAAAAGGGCCTCATTGTTTCTGCACAATCAGCTTTTAGTTAATGTGGCTTGATACATCAGCCAAGACTTATTAGGGCAAGACAGGCTGAGTGCCGGCACAAAACAATAATTCCTACTTGCTCCACAGGAGGAACTTTTCTGGATGTGGGGCTAGACTTCCCCACTGTGCCAGGGCAGCCATTTGCTCCTCTTTCTTCAATTAGACAGATTCCTTCCTGCACCCTTTTGCCTCTCAAGTAGCAGAGCCTGCTATTCCCCAGCCAGTCCCAGCACTCACCCTTAGCAGTGGTGGCATGTAGAGCAGGTCCTCCAGTGAGAGGAAACAGGAACCACCCAAATAATCTGAAGAAAAGCCCTGGATAAGCTGCAGGTTATACAAGCTGTCCGCCACTGACATTGTCTCCTTCAAGCACACATCTACCAGGAAGCAGACAAGGAGATTAGTAGCAAAAGGAACGAGGGCCATTCATAGTGACTCTGAAGGGATGCCCCATCCTTCCACTCAGTCGCTCACCTTCAAGGCGTATGAGCTGAGGGCAATAGTAGTGGATTGTGGCAGCAATGGCCCCTCCGCTGGCCAGGTCCTTTATTCCTGTGATGGCAGGGAAACACGGTGTCTGTTTGGGCAATGCTTTATCCTTCCGATAGCGGATCTGAGCAGGACAAAAAAAAAAACGCAAGGAGAATTCAAAGCCATGATAGTGGGATTTAGCTCCATGTGCCAGAGAAGCTGGAACAATGCCCTCCCGTCTCCATGCCCAATATTCGAAGCTCCTCTGGTCTCATGCAGCAGCCTTCACAAACACTACCAGGGAGAGCTCCCAGTGGGTAAAGGAACAACTGAAATCAAGCCCCCTCCCCCAAATACAATATTCCCCTCCTCTGGATGCCAAGAGCAAACTGCATGCAGGGAAGGAGACATGATATAAAAGCAGGGAGGGATGGGCAAGCAAGAACTTTGCAGGAGCCCCTCGAAAGGCAACAGAGACGGAAAGCAGAAGGAGGACTCAGCCGTTACTGGGGAAAAAAGGAAGGTCATTTCAGGAACACTTCTGAATGATCCTAAAGAACAAGAATCCTTTCCCACTATTTTGTCCAAGGGAGGCCAGATCCCAGGCTTTTCCTCACAGGCTAGATCAGCCTTTTGCAAGCAGATGCCCTATATCTGCATAACACTAAAACTCCCCAAATTCCCAGGTAGCGTGGCTAACCATCAGAGTGCCTTCTAGGCTGGGATAAGGTGGACTGTAACACCACCAAGTCCAACTGGGAAGATTGGCTTTGGAGATAAGGGAAAGGCGGAAAATCCAGTTGTCAGTTCCTCCATCATCACCACCCGCTTAGAAAATTATAAACTATCCTTTACCACTCTGTATATGCTTGTCCTCAACCCCAGGACACAGCCCACAAGACAACAAAGGCAACACTCCCAGCAGAGACACACACAGAGCAGGGCAGGCCACACATCAAGAGTACACATGGCAAGGAGGGGAAGGAGGGAGGGAGGGAAGGAGGGAAGGACACAGACAAGCAGACACAGATACTCAGCAGGCCAGCAAAGAGGAGAAGAAATAAAAGGAAGCAAATGGGACACCTCCATTCCTGCTGAAATGAGCTGGAGAGAGGATCAACAGAAACTCCTGGGTGGCATCTAAGAATTGGTCAGACTCAGCAAGCTTTGGAGAACAACCTCCTGCTCTCCATAACCTGCAGAATCAAGGAACTCAGAATTCAGAAAGGAAATCCTTCTTCTAGCCTGTTTTCTAGATATCTCCTCCAGGAAAGAAGATGTGGAGAAACTAGAGACATCTCATCTGGCTACCAAGGACAAAAAGGGTCATAGTGCAGGTGTAGGGTGGGAGCTAGACTATGCAGAGATTAAACTGATGAAAATATACACCTGTAGGTGGTCTTCCTAAAATTTGATTGTATCTTATAGTTCTGGAGAGAATACAGAAATAGTCTTGAGTAATAAGGCATCTCACGGACAATGAAAATGCACCCCCCAAAATTCCCAAGTTTCTAAATTCCTAGAGATGCAAGATCATTACAGTCCTCAGTCCCAACGAGGACATAAGGCCAGCAGCCATGGTGCCATAAACATCTGCAGCCAACCTAGAAAGCTGTGGGTAGGTCTGGCAGTAGATAAAAACAGCTGAAAAAAATGGTAGGAGGGTGCAAGGGAAAGCTCTCCTCTTGAGAAACCCAAGCAGGTTGGGGGAGGCACGGGGGAAAAGGGCAGACCCATTGCAGCAGGAACAGCCAGAAGTTCAAGAACAGCAACCCAAGTGGATGGCAAAGTGGTGCAGGTGGGCGGGCAGGTGAGCACGCCGATGGATACATTACCACAGGAGGCTTATTCCCCGACTCCTTCAAACAAAAAGCGATGGCATGCTGGATGCAACAGCAAAGAAAAGAGAGAGCCTGATCAATGCACCCACCAGGAGGGAGAAGGGAAGGGTTGCTGCCTTGCAAGGCTGGGGGAGGGAGACCCTTAGGTGGGGAGGGGGCCACCAGTATTTAACTTAGGCCTGAACTAGAGGAACACTTCCCAGCATGCACTTGAAATCTTGAGAACCCCTATGCCTTCTGGATTACCCCACCTCCTAAATAACCAACACACTGGATCTCAACAGACCTGGGGAGAGTGTCCTCTATTGTTTTTCAAACTTAGCAACTTTAAAATGTGTGGACTTCAACTCCCAGAATTGCTGCCTAGGGAATTCTGGGAATTGAAGTCCGCACATCTTTAAAGTTTTCAAATTAGAAAAAGACTGCTCTAAGCCTTTATTTAGCTGCACCACGTACAGCAGGGCAGCAAGCAAAGGGGAGGAGGGGGCAGAAGGCAACACAAACGGGGGAAAAGGATAAAGACATGCCAGGTAACTAGCATGCGGTTCCTACTGGCAGCTCCAAGCATTGAACTGCCCTGCTCTGGCTGTCTCTTAACCCCTCCCCATAAATAACAAGTGGCCTTTCTGTTGATTTCTGAAACCAGTGCATTAGACTCCCCACCCAAACGCCTGTAACCCCAAGAAGGCTGTGTAATCAAGGCAGAAAATGAAGGCACATATGAATCCACCTATATGATACGCAACGGATAACCTGTTCTTCCAGGGCCCCCAGAGGAGGACACAGGGAGCTAAGAGAGACCAAAGCAGGTACAGATTGTGAATGGAAGGAGGAGGGTTAGAGAACAAAGGATGCTGGGATATACCAGCATCCCAGCAGCTGGAGTCTCCTATGGGAACTCTCTGACTCCCTACCAACAGGCATCCCCTCTACCCCCATCATCATGTCTCAGTTTAGGAGATTGGTGCCTGTCGAAACAGACCGACGAAGTCATCCAAAATCTTCTCCAAGGGAAGCTCTAGATAAGGAACTACACAAGGACCTCTGTCCCAGGGTCCTAAACCCCCAGCATCCTTTGCTCTGGGTCCCCCTGGCATGCAGCACAGGAGCCAAGGCAGCAGGGAGATAATAAATAAAGCCACCCACTTACAGGAACCAGTTTCCAGTACCACCTGGTGGGACACTGAAGCAGAGGAAGGAGAGAGGCCAGAGGGAGAAGAGGAGAGAGATGCAGAAAAAGACAGCTCGGTCACATACCACAACTCGACTGTATTCAGCACAGGCAACCAAAGAGGCCGTTGAGCTGGGAAGGGTGCACTGAGCCCACCAGGAATGGAAACAGGATTGCCCCTCATCTACTCCCCATTGCTCAATAGTTCAGTCCAGCAGAGCCAGCCAGCCCCACTGAACAGCTTGGGGGGGAAAATAAATGGTCAGCATTTGCTGGCAGTCAAGCGGGCCACCCGCAGGGCAAGACAGGAAGTTAGCCCCAATCAGAGTGGCTTTGGCTTTACAAGTGGGTGGGTGAGAGAGAGAGACCCTCCTCCCAAGAGGAGGGAGGGTGGAAGGAAGCAAACTCTATCCTCTAAGGCAATGGTGAAGGGACAGCTTGTAAACATAACAAAGCCAGTGTGGGGAAAGCTCTTTCAATGATGAACGCAGCAGTGCCCCTTATTGCTGCCACCCCAGGTTAAACCAGAGTCTGAACGCCACTCTCACCACCCCTCCCCTGTTTCTCTCAGGAGGGCTACCATAGCAGCAAAGCACCCACACCTTGGGACCACTACAGGATGGTGGAGTCTGGCCATCAGTTCCAGGAGTTGAACGCTGAGAGGATTCCTGTTCCGCAGTCTGTTGTATCTTGCAGATTATCTGCAGGGCGGCAACAAGGAATCATTTGCAAACATGCAACACAAACGACGGGCCAGGTGAGGCTTCCTTCCCTCCTCATCCCCTTTTCTCCTTTTTCTGGTCCTAAACCATGGGCCCTTGTGGGTTTCATCCACTTTTTTTTTTTCATCATCTTTCTCATGAGGACTTAGTCTAAGAGTAATTTTGTACAGGCAGTCCTCGACTTACAACAGTTCGTTTAGTGACTGTTCAAAGTTATGACTGAAAATTGTGACTTGTGACCGTTTGCAGCTAGTTACGACCTTTGCAGCATCTCCATCATCATGTGATCAAAATGTAGATGCTCGGCAACTGATTCATATTTATGACCGTTGCTGTGTCTCAGGTTCACGTGATCACCTTTTGCGACCTTCTGACAACCAAAGTCAATGGGGAAGCTAGGTTCACTTAGCAACCGGGTTACTAACTTATCAATTGCAGTGATTCACTTAACAACTGTGGTCAGAAAAGTCAAAAAATGGGGCAAAACTCACTTAACCAATGTTTCACTTAACAACAGAAATTTTGAGCTTCATTGTGGTCGTAAATCAAGGATTAGCTTTATTGTATTTTTTTTCCTTTCCTATACTCTTGAGATGAAGTGCAGTCTTCTGCCACTATTCCTTGCCCTGCTCTTAACCTTCACAACCTGAGCCTTCTTCAACTTCCAGGCTGGGCTGAGGAAAGGGAGGGGATAATAGTTCTAATCTCACAAATCAAGAACAGAATTAGATGGAGAAGTTGATCTAAGTAATCCAACCACACTTAACTCAGCACTGAATTTTACATGTCATCAGTAGCATATACTTGGGCTAAGAAGGCAGATCTTAAATTTGTTCTATCTGGCCGCTGTCACATAAATTAGTGTGTGCAGAAAATGGTATATCCCCATGCGAAAGCTCCTTGGATGCAGATAAAAGAGAGAGAATGTAAATGAATGAACATTTAATACCATATCTATCCAGCGTAGCAGTTTCTGGTCCCAGGAGACGGCTGCTGGCTCAATGCCCAATGCAACACTTAATGAGCTGGTGGCTTCCAATGCAAATGCTGTCATCAGAGAGTCAATTAATGCCAGGTGTGCCCCCTACAAGTCAAGCAGGGAAAAAAAAACAGAGAAAAATGTAATCAGAACAACTACAGTACTCATAACGGCACCTGTACCCCACAAATGGGAGTCACATACACACACATCTGGCACTATCTTCCAGAGTATGAAATAACAAAAAGAAGAGAGAACTATCTGACCTGTACCAATGATGGGGTAGATAGAAGCAAGCTTCATCACTCATTATCATGTTGGTCTTCCATAGCTCAACTGAACGTAAATCTGGAGTAGGAATAGCCTTCAAATGCTTACCACTCAATAGGTTCTACGTTTTCAGACTATAATTCAAGAACACATTCCCATTTCTGACCCTTATTTCTTTTTCAAAATACCCTGCTTACAACCATAAAAATGTTAAACCAAGAGAATGTCAACATACAGCAGATCCAAACCAGACTGTCTCACTCTTCTAACATACTGTACTTTCCAACAATAAAGGTTGAAAACCCAATCTTTGACATACACTACCTGGCACATCCGATATACTTGAAAAATAATCTTTTGTCAAATTATTCATCTCAAAGTCACATGGTTTAAGCAAATCACCCAAAATTATCTGAATAGAATTTTCCATAAATAAAAACTAAGTCTGACAATAAGGAACTTCAAAAATGCTTGGAAGGTTAATCAAATATGACTAACACATCAGGCACAAATTGCAAAGGACCAAATAGGCAAAAGTACGGCAACAACACAATCCTTTCCGTTTGATTTGAAGAAGTTAATTTCCACCTTAATCCCATCTCTACGTATAGCTAGGCTGGCCATTTAAAATGTTAATATTGTTAAGAAAAAAACCTGGGTAAAACCATTAGATATGCCATCTGCCAATCCTCCAGAATCTTGAATACAAAGTCTCTCAACACTGCTCAACAAAACATCAGAACCAAGAACTGCTGATCCAGAAGTAACAACTCTTCAAACCCTCACTGAGAACATAATAACCAAATAACCCAATTGCCAAAGGCATTCTACTAAGGGAGAAAAAATGAAAGGCTGATAATCACTCATGGGATAAATCCCAGATTTTTATTTTGCAGCTCGCTGCCACTCTAAACAAGTTCAATACTTCTCCAATATTACAGCTCCTATCATTAAAACATCCACTACAATATCTACACAATATAAAGGACAAAGTAAGTTTGCTGCCTGTAAACCGAGTAGCATAGCATCAGCAAATGGAAACTTGTCCAAATAAAGCATTTACTCAAGGAATTTAATTGGTTACAGTGATTCCTACTTGTTCAATTTCTCCTAGCTTCAGTTTTCCAAAGTTTATTTGTTCCCCATTACTCCATCAAGTTGGCAATTTTTTTAAAAATGGGTATGAATTTTAAATTTGAATTTTACTATGAAATTTAAAATAAGACAATTATCAACTACAATTACATTTCCAATTCACAGAGGTTCAGAAAGTGCGAATTAGGTAAACTTAAATTAAAATCTGAACTGAGCTAATTTTCCAGCCACCCTTCAATGTTGACTTAAAAAGGAAAGCTAGAGACTCAACTGCATTTACTTTTAGGAGAGGCAGAAAATGAATCTATACCTACAGCAACACCTAGATCTAGCACTTACTGGAGAAGTTTCTACAGTTGCAATATGATAACAAGAAGAAAATAGCAGGATCCTGGTTCACCCCATGTTCCTATGATAGATTAGCTTAATATAGCAACATAATAAGATAACAAAGCTTTTCTTGCTCATACCAATCTTTTGATTCCCACCAAAAAAGCTTTCTGTATATAGGGAAAGACTAGGCTTTATTCTTCCCTCTGCAAATCTAATTTTCCAAGAAAACCTTTCTAAAAAATAGGAAACAGTATAGTCTTAAAAGTGGGAAGCATTTTATTATTTTATTCTCCTGATTGTGTGCATCTTTGAATAGTTTTGTTCAAGACAGTCTTGTTCAAAGAGCAAATATTTGCAGCTGGGCCTTTATCCCATAACCCAAGACCTAGGATGCAAACCAAGGATCAAATAAGTAAGCTTTCCCTAACAAGGGGGACTCTGAACAAGTGCTTACACATATACATATACGTATACGTATACGTATACGTATACGTATACGTATATGTATACATATACATATACATATACATCAGTGGTGGGTTGCTCCCGGTTCATTCCGGTTCTATAGAAAGTAGTAAAACCGGCGGGAGGCTCCACCCACCCACCATGACGTCAGCATGGGTGATCTGCGCACACACTCTTGCTGAGAACCGGTAGTAAAGTTAACCCACCCCTGATAGATTCTGATTATGCAATATAAATATTGATTTATATTGTGTAGTGAAAAAGGAAATGGAAAATGGAAATGGAAAATATGGCGTGTTAACCCTTGAATAACTTCTTTAGGGAGCGAGAAAATGTCAAGGAAAGAGTCAGAGATTTTGGGAAAGGTGAGGAAGAAAAGGCTGATGGGAAAAAGAGAACTGGGGTAAGAAGAAGAGGAAGGACATCATAAGGCAGATGATGTGTTTCTTATCCATGGTATGTAACAAAGATTTAAATTTTACATATGTGAAACCAGCCAGATGAGTATTGTGTAAATATTTTCTCAAAACAACTTTTATACAACTCCTCTCTCTGAGGATCGTAGATCTGCACAATGAAATCCAGTATGTATTTCTTCAGTATTATCTCTGTTTCAGACCACAGTCCCATCCCCAATCTGGGAATTTAAGCAAAATAAATCCTATCAAGACAAGTTCATTAGGAGTAAGAGGGTGGTACCAAGGAAGATCTCTGTTGATTAAAGGCCCACAAAACATCCAGTTGGATGCTAAGTCTTGGAACCAAACTGTTTGAGAGCAGAACATTCCTTGCCTACTGATTAAACCCAGTTCTCATAGAACTGGACTTGTTTCTTTTGCCCAGGGCTTTTAAAGAGAAGCAAGGCCCAATTTATATAGTGGGAACTTTCATTTATAAGAATGTGCGAGAGAAAATTGTGAGCCAAAGACTGGATGGGTCTAACTGGCTCCTACATATGATGACACCATTCACTAACTCAAGATGAGGACTTGATTAGTGATTAATTTGATAAATTAATGAAAAATGGGGCAATTCACAGTTATTATTCATGAGGGCAATACATTACCTCCAGTATTGCAATGGGCTACTGGCTCCTCAGAAAATAAGCAGAGAATATTATTCATTCCTGCCTAGCTTATAGATTTCAGGGGCCTCTGGTTGGATTAGAAAGGCATTTGGGTTTTATGTTTTAATCCACTAAAGCATGTGGATTCAGTGGACGCCTCGCAGCAACTAGATCTTAGAAGCCAGAACTTTGTAATCTTTTCTGAGCCAAAAAAAAAGGCACTTGAACTTTGAGCTGTATGCTAATGACAACACTCTAAAATGGGAGTAGAGCCAGAACAAAGTAGGTAAGGCAAGGAGGAAAAAAATCAATTTCACAGCATCTCTCTTGTATCACAATAAAAATTACAGTTCAAAAACAACTTCTGATATTGCTTTGAGGGCTGTTGCAAAATTATTTGGCCCTGAAGTTGCAGCTGGTTCCTCCTCAGTAAGCAAAAATAAGGAAAGGATTACATCTGAAATTTTGAATCTCTAAGTACATTTATACCACATTCAGACTTTCCTAAGATGTTAAACACTACAGCAAAAAGAACTTCAGCAGCAAAAAATAAATTCACCAGGTAATTAATAAACCCTGGGAGAGAGTTAATTGGAAGGAGGAAGAAAGCAGAAAGGAAGCACCTTAAGCCTGAAGGAAAACCTGGAAACAAGTTCTCTTTTTCTTCATGGCAAAGCTGTTTTTAACAAACCTTAAGAGATTGGATGTAAGATAACACGCACTGTAAAAAGCTGCTCCCCAGTTACTTCTTTGCCCCAAATGTTGGGTCTCTCTTTTCCTGGCAAGGAAAAGGCACAAACCCTAGCCCAAGCCAAACTCTAGAGGTCTGACTACATGGTCAGACCAGATAAATGCATGAGAATGGTGTCACACAGGCCAGGGAGTAGAATAATGGTCATTTTCAACTCTCAAGTGACATCTTTTGTGACACATTTTGCCAGCAACGAGCCAATGTGATTCCCTTCAAAGAGCTGCTGATCTACAGCTTTGTCATCCCATCTTTGAAGATGATTCCAGAATTGCAGGGCACACAAGCCTCATAATCCTGAAAAAAGACACAGCTGCATTAATGAGTAACGATTTGTATTGACTTGCTTTTGCTTTCCACAGCATTTATTCAGAATCAAATCCAAAGCAAAGTATTGGGGAGAGAGAACTTTTTCAAAATCTCACCAGAATTGAGACTCACCCCATAATTTCTTCAAACTTCATCCACTGCTAGCCTATCTCACACAACAGATAGCAAAGGAAAAAGGGCATCCAGTGGTGGGCTGCAACCAGTTTAACAACCAGTTCTGTGAGCGAGCGTTTCCTAACGCTCTTGCACGCAGCGTTCAGAATACAGCCATTTGAAGCTCAGCTGCTTACCTTCTAAGAACAGCGGAGGCACAGAAATCAGCCGAGCCAGAAAGGAAATATAGGACAGGCTAGGGTGGAGGTGGGGCCAGCTGATCATCAGAACTACAGGTTCGCCCAAACCAGTCCGAACCAGCAGCAGCCCACCACTGAGGGCATCCCTGAGCAGTTAATTGCAGCTCCCAGTCTTAATAAAATCCCAAAGCAAAATCAATTATCAATCTGTGAGATCAACTCAGTGCTAACCAATCCTACTAGACACCTGCTGATAGGATCTCAACAGATGGAATGCTCCTCATCTCTTCCACATACTGAACACTAGCCAGAAGAATTACAATTGTTGGCAGGTGGAGGTGGAGATGGTGAACAGAAATCCCCATTCCCAAAGATGTTAGTAAGTTTATCAGGGCGCAATCCTAGCATTGACCAGAAAACTTGAGAGAAGTCACTTTTTTGGTGATACTTTGTCATCAATGATCAGGTCAAAGAAGACAATTTTAGCAATCTACAAGGCTTCCAGCTTTTTCAGAATCAAGTCCTGAACATTTTGTAACTTTTCTAGATGCCTTCCACTGCTGTTGTCTTCGACATTTTTTTTAAATTTTATTTTATTTATATGCCGCCCTTCTCCGGAGACTCAGGGCGGCTTACAATGCGTTAAGCAATA
>JANHZT010007934.1:137562-151562 GCA_032468215.1 Stegonotus admiraltiensis | reverse complement strand
ATGGTCTTAGGCGACCCCTGTGAAAGGGTCATTCGACCCCCAAAGGGGTCCCGACCCACAGGTTGAGAACCACTGCGCTAGAGTTTCACACACTTACGCAATTGAATTGTTTTCTAATACTCCCCAAACAGAAATAGCATTCTAACCCATGATAAAATGTCAAGATTCTTCACTCATAGCACAGCTTCAGTGTATCCAGCTTACATTCCTCCCTATTTCACTCTTCCTTGCCCTGCTTAACGCCTTAAAATATTTATACTCAGGGAATGTACTATGGTGTTGTACATATAGCTTTGCTCTAAGTACTCACCCGAGGACAATGGCAGGTATATCCAAGAGGCAAGTTTACTGCCAATTTACATTGTCCACCATTCTGGCAAGGCTGAGATTCACATGCATTCACAATGTTTTTGCAGTGGCGGCCTAATTGGGAGAAAAAATGTTATTCTGTCAATCATACTGCAAACTTTTCAGGAGAACACCATCACCCTATTAAATGTGACACATATTTTAGTACCAGTTTCTGTACCTGATTCCCCTTTCACATAAATGCCTACTGAGCTCTATCAACATTTAACTAGCAACTGAGTATATCCTTACCCAATTAGACATAAATTACAAAAATAGTCAACCAGTCAGGCACAGCCACTTTTCTCTTAATAATCACAAAGTTTTCCAAACTCTCCCTCCCTCTTTCTCTCTCTCTGTGTATACATGTGTTGTTGTTGAACCACAGCTCCCAAGATTTCTAAGAAACCTAACCAATTCTAGGCATTATAGTTCAATTCCTGTAGGCTGTCTCTCTGTAATCACCATCTCATCAGACGTAATTTGGATTCCCTATCATGAAAATGTAATGGCGGCAAAACTTTTGCAAATACAGGTATACGGTTGTAACCTTAGACTCATTTAATGTGAGTTACAGAATACAAATCAAACTCAAAACTCAAGCAAATGGAAAGCGAGGCTGAAATAGAATATACAAGTGACATGAATAGATGTGTAATAATTCATGACTCATGAGAAGTTTAGGTAAAATATACACATATTTATT
Organism: Stegonotus admiraltiensis; assembly: GCA_032468215.1. NCBI lineage: Eukaryota > Metazoa > Chordata > Lepidosauria > Squamata > Colubridae > Stegonotus > Stegonotus admiraltiensis. Next base: position 150,508 of record JANHZT010007934.1, on the reverse strand, counting down.
CATCCGCTACTTTGCTAAAATAGATGATCAATTACTCAGAGAAACAAAATATTTTCTCATGACACCCTCACCAGAATGCCTGAACACTCATTTTGTGGTTTTTTGAGTCACCAAATAGTGACTTTCCAAGGGTAACTCATAAAAAATTTCATACAATTTTAATGCTTTTTCCTGCTGACATTTATTTTAGCCTGCCTCCTCTGCTCACCACTGCAGTCCAGCTTCACCCATTCTTCCTTGCCTGTTGAATCCATCACCTTCGCCTTATTGGCACTCTCACTCACCGGTGTAGCCTGGCTTGCAGATGCACTGGTAGTCACGGGCTTCTTGAATGCAGTCCAGGGTGTTGCGTGGATGGCACAGATTGGATTGACATTCATTTATATCTCCCTCACAACGCTCGCCTGTAAAGCCTGGTGGGCAGCTGCAACGGTAACCACCCACTCTGTCCACACATGTCCCATTGTTAAGGCATTTGGGAACACGGATATTAGGATTCGGGGCACAATCATCCTCATTTATTTCACATAGAACACCTATAGAGATAAATAACAAACAATCATACCAAACATTCTAATACTATGTAATATGTACCCCAAACATTTCCCCACCTCTTGAACTGCCTGTGATAAGAGGGAAAAAAAACCCATTCTGAAAAAGAGAAAACACAACCTGGTCTATTCAAAGTGTATTCAGTTCTGGCTCTCATCAATACTACTAATGTAACCAAAGCAAGGGATCTTCAAGACAGCATTAGGTTACTATTGTAAGGCTATTGTTTCCTCTTTCTTATTACCCGAGTACGTAATGAAACACTGGGTAGGAAATCTATGGTTTTCCAAATAGAAAACAATTACAATTACCTCTGATTGTCAGCCATGATGGCTAGAGGCTAACAAGAGTCTGTATTTGGAAACACCAGGAAAGTCATAAACTATTCAACACTGTTGGAAAAAGTCCAGTTCTTTCAAATGAGATCATATTCTCTATTAAGTGATTTAGGAAAAATTCCAGGTCTCCTTTTCACATAAGTAAATGAAAATCAGAGCTGCATTGGTTAAATCTAAAATATGTTCCTCTGTGTCTTATGCTTTCCACCTAAGAATAATAACAATGTTACAAGCAACAAAAGGAGCCTATATCCTACTCCTCCAAAAAGCTATGTGCTTACCTAGTGTTCCTGGTGGACAGGAACAAATGTAGCGACTGGTGAGGTCAATGCAAGTTCCACCATTCTGGCATGGGTGTGACTGACATTCATCAATATCAAATTCACAGTTTTTCCCCTCAAAGCCTAGAGGACACTAAAATGAGGAAAAAAATAGGTAAAGATAATAAGGCAAAGTATTCTTAAAAACATACTTTCAAAGGTACCTCTTAGCCATTCCACATTAAATCAAGAATACTGAATAAGACTTAGAATTTTTTAAACGGTTCCAATACACGCTCATAATACAGATAATAGTTTGCATTAGAAATAACATAGAGCAGAACAAAAATATATCATCCACATCCACATAATCGTAAACAATGGTGCAAAATGTCTATTTTTAAATGCAAGTAGTGATAGCTCAATTGTGAGGAAGAGAGACGTTTGTTGCTGAATGTGTAGTGAAAGGTGTACAAGACAGAATTATCTTATTTCCATTAGAAAATACAACAAAAGTCAGTTTTGTAATGAAGAAGTTTTGCATTGAGAAAAGTAATCTGTATTTCAGTTATACAGATCCTCTATCAATCCACTCTAAAAATATTATGGGACTATCTCTGATACTATGGCATCCCTAATAGTGCCTGTTTGGTTTTTTTGTATTAAAGAACTGGCAAACACAGATTTCAATCTGATTGGGGGCTTATATGATAAGACACATGAAGACCACATTCATATATCAATTTGAAAACACAATGATTTAGTATAGAGATAAGGCTTATACTTAAGGGGGAGTGGGGGGGGGCAAAGAAGTTAAGGCTGCACTTCAAACACGTGAGCAGAATAGTAGTTGGGAGGGGAGTTTGGGTATTTGTCCTTTTAACTGTGATTTGCCTATTTAAGGCCAAGTGAGGCACCATTTTCCCCATGTCTCCCCTTTAAAACAATGAGAAACTATTAACAGCTTCCAGTCATGCTCAGAGTCTTCCCATGGTTGCCTACCTGATTTACCATAATATATATGAACAGAAAGGTGCTCTCCATTCCTTTTACACTTATGGTAAATTATAGGAAAACTCTTAAACACCTCCCTGCCTGCCATGGGACATCTGCCTATAGCTGGCAGCTACATTTCAAGGTAATTATTTGAAACTAGTTTTGTCTTTAGCCTTGATTCAGACAGTAAACTCAATCATTCTCCAGAACCAATCATACTGTAGAAATAACTAAATACCAGTAACTATAAGAGTTATTTGGAAAAGATTAATATGCTCTTTTTATTAACTAAAGCTCTTCTATCATTGAATTTGTTAGGCCAGCAACAACATTTTTGCTGCAGGAAAATATATTAAGGTGCAATGATTTAAGAAAAGATGACAAAATAGGTGTTGAATGCTGATAGAAACTGCCATCCAAGTACTCAATAGTTAAGCATAGATGGAAAACTTTTAACTCTCCAGATTTTCTTAAATTCTAATTCTTCCTTATCTAACCAGGGTAACAACTGCATTTGTTTCTACTTTGCAAAATTAATTGTATACAAATAGTTTCTACTTGCTTAGTGAAATCTGAAAGTTCACTGAAGGAATACCAGTTTGATCTACCCCATGGTATTGCATTGTAAGCCGCCCTGAGTCTCTGGAGAAGGGCGGCATATAAATCAAAAGCAAAAAAAAAAAATCCAAGAAACAATGGAAAATGTTTTACTGTTCACATACCCTGAATTAAGGGATTACAGGGTCGTAAAAAGCGAGTTATTCAGTGCTGATGAGAAAATCAAATATACATAAATTTTACACTGTGTGTTGGAACAGCAACAACAGAAAACAACTGTAGTATTTTATGAAGCAATGTACTGAACACAGGGGCAACACAGATCATTGGGAAATAGTTGTTTTTTTATCTTGTTTTACATTGATTGGAAAAATAAGGTATAGGTTTGTGCCGGTTCGCTCCCAATCTCCGCAACATCCTCTTGCAAGCTAGGGCCTCCAACCCTTCCTTTATGGAGCAGCACTTTTCCTAGAACATAAACTAGGTTGTCTGCCTGATATGGCTGGCTAGGCCTTCCTCACCTCACAGACATAACCTCCCACAAAACTGCGGCAGGTACCCCCATTCCGACATAGGCTGTGCTGGCAGTGATTGACTTCACTCTCACAGTAGCTGCCAGTGTAGCTTTTCTTGCAAATACAGTAGTGTGTATTGCCAGCATCCACACAATGGCCTCCATAACGGCACACTTGATCCTTGGTCATACCTATGCCGAGAAAAAGAGAATTACTCACTGTGTGCTCTCAACATATCCTCTGAACTTCCTAAAAGAACTAAACAGAATGAGCAAGAACGAAGAAAGTGAAGAAAAACAATTGGATTTAAAGACATTGTCCCAGTAGCTCTGAAATTTTTGAACAGTGAGTACAAGATGATGATGTTCAGAAGCCAGGATAATTAACAACCCACATTTGAGCTTGTGGCCAAGATATTTTCACTGTGAGCACAAGTAGCAGGGTTGAAGAGGAACAAACAACTTCTCTTTACAGATGGAAGAGAATTGGAGCAGAAAGACCCTTACCTTGGTTCCTCGCTACCACTTCACATGAAACATTTGGGATGTCACAGTAACGGCCAGTCCAGCCTCCAGGGCAATCACAGGATAAAGTAGTACCCGACTGTATGCAGCGCCCACCATTTTGACAGGGGGAGCGGCTACATAAATCCAGAAGGTTCTGGAAGGGCAAAATAATGCAAGTGTGTGTGACAAAATATTGTGGTCTTACCAATATGAAATCCTCATCATCCCTTTGTATTGAGCTACTGCAGTATATATCCTTTAGTCTCAGGTTTTCTGGTAGACACCTTGCTCACTTTAGATAAACTCTAAAGATGTAAATTGTTTTCATCTCCTTTACCTGAGGCTTGGAACAAATTACCTGGCACTGAGGACCTGTATAGCCCTGAGGACAGGTGCAACGATAGGATTGCACACCATCATGGCACACCCCACCATTGAGACAGGGCTGTGACTGGCACTCATCAATCTCATGCTGGCAGTGGGTGCCTGTGAAGCCAGCACGACAGTGGCACGTGTATGAATTCACTCCATCCAAGCATGTTCCACCATTGAAGCAAGAGCTGCCAGAAGACAAACAGAGAAGTACAAAATGACAGAGAGACCAGTGAGACTTTCTAGTCTGAGTTTGCTCAAGAGAGATGTAACTTCTTCTAGGCTAAATATGTTGGCAAACAAATATCTAAAAGAATAATTTCTACTCTTATCTGAAAAATAAAACAATAAGAAAAGCCATTCTGTTCTCCAGACAGGCCCAGTAATTAATCTTTCCTCTTGCTCAATGTTTAGGATTCAGTTTACCTGTGATAGACAGGCAATGGAACATTATAGGTAAATCTTCTTACACTTTAACATCCAATGCTTTCTCCATTTAGGCTATATGGTCTAGGAGCAGATAATTCAAAGGAACAGTTTCAGAATTCAAGAGGAGCATGTATATAAATTGATTTACTTCTCCATTTGAAAACTACTGAAAAAGATAATTTTCTACCCTTTGCACTATATATCCATCCACGTATTGAGAAACATGATAGTAGAGATGAGGCTTCATAAGCCCCTTCAACTGAATGAAGCATGATGTTCCATAGAAAGAAAAGAGGGCATGTACTTGGTACGTGATGCAAATCTCCAGAATAATTTTCATCACTGTACTGTATAACTTTAGTGATATAAAGAGAATTATAGGAACCACACTGCACACTGAACTGTTCAGCAACCTGAATTCACCACTGAGATTGTGAGTAAGACATGAGATGTTGAACCCTTAGAACAATAATCCTGACAATCTCACCTGTCAGTGCACTCCTGCACATTGTGCTCACAGTGTAAGCCAGCCCAGCCTGGGGAACAAGTACAAGTGTAGCTGTTGACATAGTCTGTACAGGTGGCCCCATTGCGGCAGGGGTTGCTAAGGCACTCATTGGTTTCAGTTGCACAGCGTGGTCCTGTGAAACCTGGCAGGCAACTGCATGTGAAGGAACTGATGCCATCCTGACAGCCACCGCCATTCAGGCAAGGATCTATTGGCAGGGAGGAGAATATTCAAAACGTTTTAGTCAACAAAAGCATTCTTTTCTTTTATCAGGAAGTCTTCAAGCAAATGACTAAATTCTGTATTTTGTATATTCTCATGCATTTAGCATAGTGGTGGTGAACTTATGACATGGAGACATGGCATGATGTTTTGGGTGTCACACCAGTATTCCCCAACACCAAACAACTATTCTTAAAAGCATGCCCTAATTCTCATGACTTCTGGACACTAAGAGAATTGGTTGTGCTCTTGTGTCCACTCTGGAAGCTGGAAGAGAGGACTGTGCTTTCTGGACCCTCAGAAAAATCATGTGAGAAAAGGTCATGCTTTCAGGTGAAATTTGGAGGCTACGCAAGAATGGGTGAGCTCTTGTACTGGGTCATGAAGAACGTTTTCCAAAGTTGTTTCAAGACTGGAGGCCTTGTGCAACCTGGAACAACCTTGCAAGAGTTGCAGGAGCCTCTCCAACAGAAAGAGAAACCATCTGAAGGTAAGTAGTGCATGGCAGATCTTGGGGAGGGCTGCAAATCAATTATGTTGTTCCCTAAGGCTTGTACGCCTTGGTGTATGGCATAAGGTGACCTTTTTGAGTGGCAGCAATGGAATGAGGGCTGAAGTCAAGGCATCTACTTCAAGCCTAACCTCAGCACTATCATCGAGCGTCACTGTTGAAAATCGCCTAGATTAACAGATTAACAGAGTTGGAAGGGAACTTGTAGTCATCTAGTCCAACCCCCTGTCCAAGCAGGAGAGCCTACACCATTTCTGACAGGGGGCAGTCCAGTCTCTTCTTGAAAGCTTCCGGTGATGAAGCTCTCACAATTTCCAAAGGCAACTTTTGTTCCATTGGTTGATTGCTCTCACTGTCAGAAAATTTCTCCTTATTTCCAGGTTGAATCTCTCCTTGTTCAGTTTCCATCCATTATTCCTTGTCTGGCCATCAGGTGCTTTGGAAAATAGCTTGAATAGATAGGACGGGGAGGGGAGTGTTGATAGAGAATTCTTTCTTTTTTGTTTGGTCTTTGCATGTGAGAGAGAAAGATATGCCTGCAAAGTCAATTTAGGCATGTTGCAAATTTTTTACACTGAGGCCAAAAGTTCACCAACACTGATCTAGCATCATAACTGCCTCTGGACTTCAGACTTAAGGATCATTCCCAAAACATTTAAATAAGTCTAAATCTCACTGGAAGTAAATGAAGGCGTTCCAGGTCTGGTTTGATGTGTCAGGACAAGTCAGAATTACCTTTAAGAAAACAACTGAACAAAGGCCTTGAGACTCTAGTTTCACAAGACAACAAGAAGGCAGGAATCTCAGGTCAGAAATAATGCCATATATCCCGTCTCAAAAAAAATAACCCAGCAGGAGAACAAACTCTTTAGTTCCAATCAGATTCTTTCTTGTTTTTCCATGTATTCCATAAACTTACTAGGTGTGCAATCATCAATATCCATCTCGCAATTGATGCCAGTGTAGCCAGGGCGGCAGGCGCATCTATAGCTGCCAAGGGTGTTGGTGCAAGTGCCCCTGTTTCGACATGGGTTCTGGTCACATTCATTAATGTCAATGTGGCATTGCTGCCCTATAGGGAGACGACAGAATGTATAAGTGTTTAATGCTTTAATTTCTTTATCTTGTTTCCATTCAAAGCTATTCAAAATGCAATACTCCGAAAGCAATGGGAAAAAAAGGACACACGGTTATAATACCTTGCCAGCCTGGTGCACAACTGCAAGTAAATCCTTCATAATCAGGTGTATGGTCACAAACACCATTGTTCTCACATGGATTAGGGAAGCAAGGAGCCAAGACATTCTCACAGTTCCGTCCTGGGGGGAAAATGAAAAGCCTGTCAAGAGTATGCAGGTATTCACTGGCCCAACATGAGAATATCTAGTGTTGCAAATATAAGACTCCTAAGTGAACGCAAAGGAAACTCCAAGAACAGATGTTTATCCACAAAGTGCCATGAATGGGAATTTTGTTTCATACATAAAACATAAATAATTTAAGGTTTATTTACTATTATTTGTTGAACAGAACTAGGCTCTTTCTACAGGAAAGTGTATCTTGATATATCTCAAACATTCAAGCCATAATATACTGCTGCTTACAAATAGTGGATTTTCTCCATAAATAATGAATGCTGTTTCAATTGAAAGTGAAACCCAAAATAGAATTGCAGAACTGTCATAGACACATACTGGACAGTGCTGACCACCTTATCCATTGTGAGAATTCACTCAGCTTCCTCCCCTCCAGATGTTCTTATAGTATTATCTGACATCAATACTTAAACAAGGAAGAAACCAAGATGTCAAGAAACCTAAGGCAAGATTACCAGCCTGTTTCTTCTTGCCATGTTTTATATGTACACATATACATTTACACCTTTTAGGCTTTGTTTTGACACATATCTATTTCTAATTGTATTTCAAGAGCATCATGGAATGGCCATTATGCATTATGTATACAGCTGAGATTTTTACACAATACCAGAGCTATTATGACTGTCTCATGGAACAGAAAAAGTACATGTTATGAATGTGAGCCATGATCCTCCAGCTTCCAATCTACTACTCAGTATCAATTATTTTTTTGTGCATTGCAATATTGATATAAGCAATTTCCAGAGGACAGGCTGGAGCAAGAATTATGTTAACCCCCCAAAAAGCATCCAATCCACCAACCAACTCTATTGCACAAGAACTCTCCACTCACCAGTATAGGGCAAGTCACACAGACAAGTATAACTGGCAATGCCATCAATACAGGTGCCCTGGTTGAGGCAGGGGCTAGAAGCACAGTCATTTATATTGATCTGGCAGTAAGTTCCTGAAGAGAAAATGATAATCTCATTAAATCCTATGAACTAAAATTTGGGAAGAAACCAGTGCCCTCATCCAACCTTGTCATGCAGAACTGAAGGAAAGGGGAAATTGGTGTCCTGGTGGAATTCTTTAGGGAAAAACATGGGCAAGGTAAGCACAGCAAGGAAGCATACCCTGGAAGCCTTCTTTGCATTTACAACGATAGCCATTGACATAATCTGTGCAGGTGCCATAATGCTGACACGGATTGGATTCACACTCATTGTGGTTCATGTCACAATTGGTTCCAGTCCAGCCTGGCTCACATTTACACTGGTACCTAAACAAAATAAAATAACGAAGTCAAGATTCCTCACATCTTCCAAAACAGTTCACCAAGGCCACTCAAATGGCCTATTGATACAGATTTAATGCACTGCTTTCTTCACAGTCACCAATTTCTCACAGCAATAAACCCTGCCCACTCCTAACCGATCAGCAGTTTTCCACAAAGACAGCCACCTGGACTTGGGCCTGGTGAAAGGTCTCACCCATTGATGTCATCATGGCATGTGCCATGCACGCAGGGGCTGCTGCTGCACTCATCTACTTCTGAGTAGCAATGTGGATCATGGAAACCCTCAGGACAAAGGCAGGAGAACCCATCTTCACCATCCACACAGGTACCACCATTCTTGCAGGGGTTGGATGCACATTCATTAATCTCTATGTTGCACAGAGGACCTGAAAGGGGAAAAAAAAGACTGCTCAGCAATAAGATGATCAAGCTTATAGCTTTGAGGAACAGTAGGTCAGTTCGGCTTTGCCTCCTGTACAAATTAAAATTAAACCCATAGAAAGCTACAATTATTTGGGGCCAAGTGTACTAGACCTTTAAATGGCATATCAGGGGTGGGGTTATATTCCAAAAAAAAGTGAGTCCATCACTAGAAATAATTTGATTTTTATATACTTTTAAGTTAAGAACTGGTAAAAATCTGTGCTCTTTATTTAATCCTTTTTTTAATTTGTTACAGTTCAGCAACAATTTTTAGAAAGGCTAAATCTATGATCTGAGAGGCAACTGTAACCACATAACATCCTGGAGCCACAGTTTGTGCATTTCTCTCCTACAACCAGTCTGAGCACCCCAATTTCTGGCTGCAAAGCCAAGTACTCATAATCTGTAAATAGAATTATCTGTGATATAATCCAATTTTGCTGATTTTATAACCAACGCCTACTTTCCTTTCTTGCCCCAGCCCCCCAGCCAAACATAACCTGTCACCCAACCATCACCTGTGAAGCCAGGTTTGCAGATGCAATCATAACGATTGATGCCATCACGGCAGTTCCCATAGTCACACGGATTGCTGGCACAGTCATCAAAGTTTATCTCGCAGTTAGCACCTTAAAGGAAAGGACATATTATGGGTCTCAGAAAAGCAGTAGTCCACCCCTCCCTTCACCAGGCTCCATGATAGCTGGATTTGTGTTTTGTGTTGACTAAATGACATGTGTAGATGATAAGATACGCTAGCATGATTTAGCAAGGTTGTTGAAACATCATTTAAGGGTGCTGCCTGCAAGTGATACAAATGGTAAAGCGATTGCTCAAGAGTTCTGTCCCTTAAGAGAGGGCTTCAACCCAAGCAAGGAAGAGAGAACATTTTTTGTAGAGTAAGAAAAAGTTCCTACCTGAGGTCCCTGGCTGACAGTGGCAGAGGTACTTATTTACTAGGTCAATACATTTGCCTCCGTGCTGACAGGGATTACTGTGGCACTCATTGATCTGGTTCTCACAGCGATACCCAGTGTAACCAGCCACACATATACATGTGAAGCTGGCAATGCCATCTACACAACTGCCGTGGTGGCAAGGATCTGGGGAGCAGTCATCTATGTTTTTTTCACACAAAACCCCTTCAAAACCTATAAGAAAAACAGAAGTCAGCATTGCATGGATTACAGTAACTTCCTGGGGAATGTCTATGGAGATTCTAAGTCATCCCGGTCATGCTTTTTCCCCTTTTTCAAGAGGCAATTGGACTTTCTGGTTTTTCTTTGAAGACATTTTGCTTCTCATCCAAGAAGCTTCTTCAGCTCCTGGGGAACTAACTTTAATTTTAGGAAGTGAAAAGGCAAACCAAGCTATTGATCAAAGAGAGACCAATGTCTCATCTTCCAGTTATCTTAGTGTAACTCTGAGATATGTATAAACTGAAATTTAGACACTGAACAAAAGACGGCCAATTCCTACCACAGCATAGAGTAATAAGTGTCTGCCCCCAATTACAAGAGTTAAATAGGAGGAATTAGATGCCATCCTCCATTATAGGGAAACACTACTATGTCCTTGGAAAATACACTTTTAGTTTGAAAAACATTTTATCATTCTTTTTCCACTGATTCAAGACCCAATACCAACAATAGAAATAAACTGTCCCTGAATCAAGTGTTAGCAACTATTACTTCAAATTCTTCCTTTACAAAAAAACATTTTGGATGAAGAGATATGTTATGAGGAAAAGAACTTGTATCATGCACACAATATATAGAAAACAGTGTGGCAGCATTTATTTCTCCCTGGGTTAGTATCCCATTAAACCTTTGCATTTATTATTAAATCTCATCAACTTCTGTAGTAAGCAATCACCTTCTGTACAACGGCATTCATAAGCATTGGGCCTATCCACGCACTTGGCACCATTCTGGCATGGTGTGCTGGCGCACTCATCAATGTCTATTTGGCACATAGAACCTGAGAAGCCTGAATGTGGAAGGAAAAATATGTCAAACAAATCAGAAAAACCAATGAAATGGTAATCAAACCACAGGTCCTACTTCATCAGATAGTACATCCCAACGGCAACTCACAAAAATAATACTTCCTATTTGCTATTCACTCTGGTAGAAAATTTTATACATCTGTATCATATTTTACAGGTTTGTTGAGTGCAAAGGTGACAGGAGTTTGATTTTATTCCTTATGCTATTGGCTTTTGATTTTGGTTTTAATCTTATTATTGTAAACCATCTATAGAGTTTTGGGAGCCAGGAAATTTAGAAATATAGTAAGGACTGGACCTCATATTCAATGAACTAATGTTCCACATCAGCTAATATTATTTGTATCTCCTTGCAAATTTACTAAATTGTCACAGATAACAAAATTTACTTCATAAAGCATCGCAACACCATGCATATATGCAATAATTCTGGTAAATCGAATATGAAGAATGGAAGTACTACCTGAACGGCTACTTCTGCTTTCTCAGTAGCTATGTAAGGAAAATCCTATATAAGCAGCCCATTGCCATTAGGGGAAATAAAAAGCATCACAAGCATGGTTCAGGGCCAGTACTTGCCAATTCTAAGAGAGTTTCCAAATGGCTGGAACTAGATCAACCCAGTATAAACTGACAATTTGAACCAAAAAAAAAAATATAGGCAGTAATAGAAAAGGTTTGGCACTGTAAAATACAGCTTAGTCACACAACTCAGCCTTACCACCAGAGGCCTATAACAAGAGCTCTTAATGTCTCTCTCCCTTCTCTCCACAGGGGGCTTTGCAGTGTCTACCCCACATGTAAATTGGGTTCAGGGGCCTGAGCGACAGGCATGGGAAACAAAGATGCCATTGTCCAAGCTCCCAGAGCATGCTAGAGGCCTGTCTGCCAATCAACCCTAAAAACAACTAAAGGGGGCATAGTACCTCCACCCAGCTGTAGCAGAAAGGCTGGGCAAGTCCTGGGGAAGAAGCTAATGATACTGCCATAAAATTACAATGGTAGCCCAGACACTGACCAAAAATTCTTCAAATAGGCTGTTTTGCCCAGCAATGGATACCTAGGTAGTCTAAACAATGGGGCAGTAGACGAGAAATGTCACAGGGGGCAGTATGAATTCAAGAGAAATTGCAGCACAAGTCTAAAAACAAAGCAGTGCATATTTTTAAGTTGACTCAAGGAACAGGCATTCTCAAATTACAAGGAATAAAACTAAGCTTCTTACGAAAAGGGATTGTAGTTTCCCAATCTTCAAAATGTCAGGGCCTGGCACACTTCAAATACACTCAGAGCACATACATGTGGTGTCAAGTAAAAAGAAGCCAAGTGGGGAAAAATGGTTTCTAGATACACAATCTGTAATGTTATGCAGAAAAAAAGTAACCCGCTTTCATTTCTTTCCAAGTGGAAATGTGAGGTAAGGCTTCTGATTGGCAAGGTTCTATACTTACCTGAGGGGCAGGTGCAACTGAATCCATTGACCATATCCTTGCAGACACCCCCATTGACACAGGGATTGCTTTCACACTCGTTGATATTTATCTCACAGTAAGTACCACTGAAACCTGCAATCACAAAGAATGATTTCTATTGCAAACTCTAACCTCATCCTCTTTTCACCCTGTCTCTCTATATATTTGTAATATGTACTTAGCATATATTCCACAGAAATAATGAGACAAAGAGCCCATGTCATCAGGAACACAAATTTATTGTATAGAAAAAAGAAACACCATAATAAACGGCATTTTTCTTGCAAAATTGGGCAATCATAAAATCTAGGTTTTTTGAAGTGTTTCAATCTTTGCTTAATGACCGGTCACTTAATGACTGTTTTCAACTTAGGATGGACCCCTCCAAAAAGGTACAGGTAGTCCTCAATTTATGACCACAATTGAGCCCAAAATTTATGGTGTTAAGTGAGAAATTTACTTATAGGCCAAAATAAATGATTTTTTTAAAAATTTGATTTATATGCTGCCCTTCTCCGGAGACTCAGGGTGGCTTACAACACGTTAAGCAATAGCCTTCATACTTTTGTATATTTTATACAAAGTCAGCTTATTGCCCCCACAAACCAGGTTCTCATT
>JANHZT010007934.1:127254-137456 GCA_032468215.1 Stegonotus admiraltiensis | reverse complement strand
TGAACTCGCAGTAATTGCAGGCAGCTGGATGCTAAATACTCCCTTTAACAAGAGCATTAGTCTGCTGAGCAACACAGGCTCCTATTTTGCCCTATTTTACGACTTTTCTTGCCAGAGTTGTTAAGTGATTCACTGCAGTTGTTAAATTAGTAACATGGTTGTTACGTAAACTTGGTTTCCCCATTGACTTTGCTTGGCAGAAGGCTGCAAAAGGTGATCACATGACCTTGGGACACGGCAACTGTCCTCAATGTGAGTCAGTTGTCAAACATCCAAATGTAAATCACATCACCATGGGGATGCTGCAAGGGTGTGAAAAAATGGTCACAACTCACTTTTTTCAGTGATGATGTAACTTTGAACAGTCAGTAAGTGAACTGTTGTAAGTCGCGACTACCTGTACCTATGAGAGCTCTGATGGGAACACTCCCCTGCAGTTACACTTTGAAAGTTTGGCAACTTACTCACCTTTATGGCTGGTTGTACCAAAGCAAAGCACAGCCACGACACATTTCATTTTTTTTTGCTGGAAACTGGCCTTTTCAGCCAAAAAAAAAAAAGCAAGGAACATAGGAATGCATTGATCTATGTTTGCTCAAAACCACGACAAAAGGGTTGTAAAATCAGGCCAGTCGCATGGGTGCCTTGATTTATTATCCTTTTGACTTATGGAAATTCAGAGACCCATATGGCCATAGGTTAGGGACTATCTGTACAAAGACAGCTTTAATAGTTTTCAGAATTATTGTTCCACTGGTCAGAAACAATTTTCTTCTGTAAATTCCAACCCTGATTATTTCTCTCTAATCCCAATATTTCAGCACATCAGCACATTCCAACCTTATAGTCATAGTAGCCAACTGCATTAAGCACACTCTTACTATTTCAAATGATGAATTGAACACATTTCTTATGTAACTTATTATTATTGTTATTATTGTTGTTGTTATTATTATTTTATCCCACCTTTTAAATATATAATTCAAGGCAGTTAACATATCCGTTACTTGTCTCCTATTTTTCTCACAACAATCCTGTGAGGTTGAATATTCAAACTTAAATGAGATAATTTGCTAATCCAATATGACAGGCAATACAATAGTGTAGTGGTTCTCAGTCAATTAAATCAAATCCATAAATATTTTAAAATTTATTCAGTTTTCATTTTTAATACAGTAAATAGCAATAGATATAATCCACATAAACCAAAGCCCTTTGGGGTCCTCAGTTATTTTTAATGATGTAAAGCAGGCCTGAGACCAAAATGTTTGAGAACATTTTGGTATCCATTAGGGTATCCATTTTCAGTTAAGTTTGATTTCCTGGAATGCTGGATTCTACATGAAGTAAACAGAAATCCTCCTTATGTCCTTTCATGTAGGACAGCATTATCCATAAGCTACAGTATATGCATTTATAATGAGGACGATTACGGGTTGAACTCCTGATATATATCTACTGAGAAAGATAAGTTAGGTGATATAGAAAGTATCTGTTGCTAAATGTTAGATGGAGAAATAGCCTGATCTAGTTTAAGATGTCATCCTTTTTAAGGGTTCCTATTTCTTGCTATGAAAAGAAGATTGTACAGGAAAATATTACTGTTCATGTTGCGTAATTTCTGAAGCCACTTATGTAGCCTTAATATTACAGTCCTTTGACTGTATCCTAATCCCAAAAGGAATGGCTCCAGGACAGAGCAATACTGGGTGAGCAAGATGCAACATTAAAACAAAGTTTACTATCCCCTTTTGCCCAAAGGCATTTGCAGCTAGGAAGACTTACCCCTCCCCCAGGCTTGTACAAAAAGCTAGCATTAACCAATGAGTGAGCAAGGAAGGAGAATGTTGTTCCCTATATGGGGTAATGGAAGCACAAAGAACAGCCAATTCTCATCACTCACTAGGCCAGCCTGACCATTAATATTCCAAGCACAATGCTGCACTCCTAACTGTCTGTATGAACATTGTACAAATTTATGCAATACCTCAATCTTAAAAGTTCTGCCAGAATGGGAAATGGACAACTGTATAGTCATCTCTCACTTTCTACGAAATGTCTTGTGTGTATGTATACATGCTTTGATTCTAGAGAAACTTCTGAAAGGCTCAACCTGCTTCTTGCCCCAGTGTTAGCAATGCTATGCTGCAGAGACATTTCTATGAAAGATCCAACATTCAAAACTCTAGCTTTTTTCATGAATGATTCTTCTTCAGCTCTTCATCTAAGTTTATATTGGCTATCTAAATATTAAGGAATTGTGGTTTTGTGATAGTAAAATGGATCCACAATTATCAAGAGGGAGAGAGAGAAAAAGGAAAGTTTCAAGCTAGACACTTAAAATCATGAGGACTGCAATTCCAATAGTTCTGCATCTCTTATTTTAAGAAAAAACATATGGTAAAAACTGCAGATGTACAATGGGCAAATGACATATCATCCTAAATAAATCCCACCTGACTCCTCTCCACCAAAGAAATAAGGAATTATTATTCAATAAAACCATCAATCCAATAAAGAACAGTACATCAAAGGAAACATGGGTAAATCAGAATCTAAGATCCACTTTGTCTTCCAGAATTAGACACATGTGAAGTGCAAAACACAAGAAGCTAGGCTCATACCAAGCAAACAACTAAGATATGAAGCAGTCAAAGTTATTCTTCAATTATTTTCAGAAAGTACTTGTAATACCTTTTATGTATTATACAGGGAATAACAGTGAATGACTTCTCTCAATTTTCTTTTTTAAAAACAATTTGAACCAAGGAAGTTCATTCAAGGAGTCCAGTTTTCTCAGATATTTGACTCTCTTCCCTTCCAGTCAACTGCATACTTATTCTTTTTCTTGCTTTTGAGATTATTCTCACTACAACCTAAGTATATATTTCAGTAATTTTGGAGCCAGATTCAGGGATCTTACCTGACATGCAGATGCATGTAAACTCTCCAATACGATCAAGGCAGGTGGCATCGTTCTGGCAAGGCATGGAGAGGCATTCATTGATGTCTGTCTCACAGCGTGGACCCGTATAGCCACGTCCACACTGGCATTGGAAGGAGCCTTGTGTGTTCACACATTTGCCAAAATGTTCACATGGATTAGCTCCTGCAGGTAGCAAAATAATAAGTGAAAGTGGTTGGCTGACTGGCCCAAAATTATACTTGTAGAGACAACTTAAGACAAAACAATTCAAAGGCATGCCAGCAGAGGTCAGTCTATCTCAGAAAACCTTTGGACCCTCCCATTGTTTCGAAGTTGTATAATTCCATGCATCCATTCCTTTTTGAACACCTCCATACAAGAAAAACAAAATTCTCACCAATGGAGCATTCATCCACATCTTGATCACAGGCTCCACCAGTAAAACCTGGTGGGCAGGTGCAGATAGCATAGCCATTCATTGGGTTGGTGTCACAAATGGCATCTTCATGGCAAGGATTACTGACACAGGCATCATCCAAGTGACAAAGGAGGCCTGAAAGAGAAAGGTCACCACATGAGAAGAAATATATAACTGTATTTTTCAGACTATAAGATTCACCGGAGTATAAAACGCACCTTAGTTTTTGGGGAGGAAAATAAGAAAAAAGCTGATTGGTGGTGGATGGCCTCCCGAAATACCCCCAATCAGCTGTTTCCAGAAGTGAATTTTAGCAACAGGTTTGTTGGTTGTGAGCTCTGTGCCTTGCTTTTTATTCAGCCTCTGACACCTCCATTTCAGAGGCTTTTTTTTCTGCCTTGGACACCTCCATTTCAGAGGCTTTTTTTCTGAAGCTTCGTTTCAGAGTTTTTTCTTCTGAAGGTCCATTTAGGAGGCTTTTTTTCTGAAGCTTCGTTTCAGAGGCTTTTTTTCTGAAGCTTCGTTTCAGAGGCTTTTTTTCTGAAGCTCCATTTCAGAGGCTGGGTGGGGCTACATTCAGAGTATAAGACACACATGGATTTTCACCCACTTTTTTGGGGGGAAAAGGTGCGTCTTATACTCCGAAAAATACGGTACGCAAACAAATAAGAAAAAAAAACCCATGAAGCAATAATGTTCATTATTTCTTTCCATTTAAAAAGTAATCATATTCTTTTTATTCAATGTCCATATACCCATTTCCTTTTTAGTTTATTTATTTAACACTGATTAAAGTCTATTGACATGACATGCATGGTAGAAGCTACCTGTCTTGCCCATAGGACATGCGCAGTAGAAGGATGCCACACGATCATGGCAAGTAGCACCATGAAAACAGACAGCTGTCTGGCAGTCATCGATGTTCTCACTACAACTCTCCCCAGTCCAGCCATTGACACAGACACATGAATGGCCTCCATTGGTATTGAAGCAAGTGCCCCCATTGTGGCAAGCATTGGGCTGTAGCTGGCATTCATCCACGTCCTCAGTACAGAATTGGCCTATGGTGCAGAAAAAAGGGATACTTTTAGCTAAATGTTTTCCAAAGCAGAGTTGAATCCAAAAGTTGTAGTTCCACTCCTGTTCCCAGTTGTGAGTTGTCATTGCTCTTCTTTGTTCCTAGTTCACTAAGCCAGCATAAAACCATTTCACCAAAATTTTGGAAGGATTAAAAAATAGTCTTATCCATCAAACAGGCAGATTTCCTAACTAGATAGTTAATATTTTTATGGAGAAAAGAAATGAATATTATTTATAACCAGATCTTAAAAGCTACCCAGATTCTTATTAAGCCCCCTGAAATTAATCACATTCTGTTTCTTGGCCTGCTTTCCAGTACCTGTCCACTCTGGAGGACACTGGCAGTTGTAGGTGTTGACACCATCCACACAAGTGCCTCCGTTCATGCACATGTGGTCTGGACAGTCATCTATGTTAATTTCACAGTTGTGTCCTTCAAAACCTGAAATGAGAGAAGAAGATAATTTAGCTTAATTGGGGACACTGGGAAACTTAGCTTCTGGAAAGGAAAGCAAAAAAGTCCAGTATTAAAGTGGAATGTGCAATTATACATCCTTTCACGGGAGTAATTCTATCAAGCACATACCAGGATACCTTCCAGGACAGATGACATACAATTTGAAGTTGGGTTAGGAATTGTTAGCCAAAGAGTCTCTGAGTTATGCAGTGAAAGCCCTTCCTGCATTCCTGATCATAAACTAGATCAAGGAGGAAGCATTAGCCAAGCCTCCCACTGCATTCTGGCTCAAACAGCCACAGCGGTCTCTGCTAACTTGCCTACCCCGCCTCCCTTTAGATTGCTTCCTTCCTGCTCTGCCAAAGCTCTCAATAGCTTCCCATGAGTTTCCTGACAGGAAAGCAGTGAAATACAATTTAGCAAAAGCAAATAGTTAAGCTTGTGTTCCATGTGATGCTCCTATTTCACACAACCCAATTGCATCAGAGTTATTTTTATGCTGACTATCTCTCTCCATCATGCTCTCATAGAGCAGAGGTAAGCAACAATTTTGGGAAATTCACTCACCAGGTAAGCAAGCACACTCATAGCTGAGATCTCCCGTCTGACGGCAAGTGCCCCCATTGAGACACTGAGAAGGAGCACAAGGTGTAGAGACACTCTCACAGTGCTGTCCTGTATAACCAGCTTGACACTGACAGCGGAAGGAGCCAGGTGTATTAAGACAGGTACCGCCATGCTGACACAGACCAGACACCCGACATTCATCTACATCGCTCCGACAATTGCGGCCTTGGTAACCTGATGGGCATGTGCAATTATATCTGCCATTCCAGTTAGTACAGCGGCCACCATTGACACATGGTTTGCTGGCACATGCATCAAACAGAGAGCAGTCCTGACCTAAACAGAAAAGGAAATACATTACGAACATGGAAGATGGCTCTTCCCCCAAAAGATCTACTTCCTCATTTATATTCAGGGCTCATTCTTCCTGGAGAGCACCCAGTTATACTGCCATTCCAACAGACTACTTTTCTACCAGAAGCTTTTATCCCCCTATTCCATCACACTGGATATCCTCACCTCGGAAGCCCTTGGGACAGGTACATTGGTAGTGCACAGTGCCATCACGCAAGGTGCTTTCACATGAACCCCCATTGGCACAGGGTGATTGATGACATGGATCCTGAAACTGGCAGTGATCTCCAATCAGACCAGGCTGGCATCTAGCAGCATGTGGGAAAAAAGCTTATTAGTTTTGTATCTGGCACCCATGTCCATCATACATTGGTCATATATTCTAAAGACCTACAACTAACAAGATTCACTCTAAAGTAAAGAATTTTGAAATGGTAGTGTGAGAGAAATTTGTCAGAAATAGCAGCAAGGGTGATACAGAAAGCAATTGTAGAGAGGTGACCTTTGGGAAAAAGGGGAGAGAAAAGTTATACTTGAAGCAGAGCCTCCAAAAAAAGAACACAATCAGATAGCAGCCTCAAACTTCACAAACCCCTCCCCCCATTTTCCACTTCCACAAGTTGATGTGGCTATTACAATGTATTCATATCATAAAGAATTAATTCAATGAGTAATTAGAATCTTTCACCAACTCGCATATTTATTTTTTGTGCATAAATCACTTAAGAATTGCAAACAAGTTAAGAGCCTGCACACGATAGCTTTGCTGCAAACTTTATTTCTCCGCTAAATAACACTTCAGTGAAGTCAATTTCTTCTAATTTGCACTATCCTAGTTTACCAGTATCTGTCATTGCGTATTTTGCTAACTGCCCACCACCTTTGCCAAGCTGAAAATAGATATCTTAAATATTGGCCTTGTCTCAGGTTCCAGCCAACCATTTCCTCTTACTAACAAATACCAGGCAATTCTAAGAAAAGAACTTTTCATATCCAGGACAAGATTTTGTCAGCAGAACTCACAAAAAAAGAAAGGAAAAAAGGAAAAAACAGAGAGAAGTTGAAAACAGGGCATAGCTAAAAACAAGTTTGTACATTTGGCATACAACTTAATGCCATTGAACATGGTCAATATATTGATATATGCTTGAGACGGGGCTAAATGTAGTTTCTAAAGTATGGCTGTAATGCTTGGTATCAGGAACCCTGGCATTTTTTTGATCAAGTTTAAAAAGCTAGTCAAGTGACTAGCTAGTCAAGCTAGTCAAAGAATGAAGGATTTTACAGGATTCAAGAATTCATAGCATGGACTCCAGGTACCCTTTGACAAAAGGCTGGATTCAAATTAAATAGAAAAAACTTGGAAAAAATCCTGCTTGCTCCTGAGAAGAATATTGCCAACACCTGGCAGACAAAAAGAGAGAGTGCATATAAACATGGGTGAAATAGTTACTGTGCCCAGAAAGAAAGACGGTTTAAACATGGCATGGCTCGCTAGAGAGAGAGCCACATGTTGAAGCATTCTTCCTTCAACTCTTGCCATTTTTAAAACCTGGCATTTGCAGAAGCCAATTCTTTCCTACAAATTGGCTCCTTCTGCTGCTCAAAACTTTCCACCAATCTGTGTCAAGTAAAGTAATAGCTAACCAAATCTGGGCATTTACATCCCCCCTACCCCGGGTCACATCCAGTGCATGGCTGTCCAGCCCATGTGAGGTCAATCGGAAATTAGAAGTCAAATGTAAGTAGGCATATACCATGCACGCAATACAACTGCATTGCTTTGATTTTG
Organism: Stegonotus admiraltiensis; assembly: GCA_032468215.1. Classification (NCBI taxonomy): domain Eukaryota; kingdom Metazoa; phylum Chordata; class Lepidosauria; order Squamata; family Colubridae; genus Stegonotus; species Stegonotus admiraltiensis. The sequence goes on along the minus strand of JANHZT010007934.1, from coordinate 129,862 downwards.
AAGGGAACTGGGTTTTTTTTTTCAATTTACATAGATAAATTCAATTTACATAGGTAAATCTTCACAGTAATGTGTTGGTCCTATTGATTTGACCCTCCACACAACAGTCCCTGTTACTCATGTGGCTCCTTGGGAAAATTAATTGCCCATCCCTGGGCTAACCCAAGGAGTGCTAAGTGGGAGTGTTAGGCAGCCCCCTTTCCTAATCCACAGCCATTCTGGAATCATTCAAACAGGCCACTCAAATCCAGGGGCCTCAGAGCCCTCTCCCAGCCTCTGCCCACAGCCTGCCATTGCCATAGAAACGCAGAAAGCCTGTTTGTTTTTCTGCCCAAGCCTGAACAGCACGTCCTATGCACTGGCCAGGCCTTGCCAATCCACAGAGGGATCAGGCAAGGAATGGGAACACCAGACCAACTACAAGGCAGATCCAGCTTGTCACATGAGGCACAGGAACCACCCACCCACCCTCTTTCCAAAAATGTCAGCCACCCTGCCGAACTTGTCGGCTGACCACTGCTTCCCAGCAGCTCAAATCTAAAGCAGATGCCATGAATCTTCTGCAAGCGAGGGCCAACAAAAAGTTTACCCAAAGCCAAAGATAGGCCTCTGACGAGGTCCAGTTGTCATGGAAACTCAAAGGGAGGAAGATAATTGAAGCCGGGTCAGTGGTGGATGAGATCCATCTGAAGCATAGAGAAGCTCTGCCGTGAAGGCTCAGAACAGCCTGTCTGAAAATCAAGAAGGCAGCTCTACTGGAATGGAGGGGGACCTCAGACTTGAGCCAGGAAGGGGAAAAAAGCTAGAGAAAGCCAGACACAACTTGCAGACAGCAACTGGCCAAGGGAAAAGGCATCCAATGTCCCCACAACTGCATCTGGAGGAAAGCTGCCAGTAGCACTTTGGCAGCTCTATATATGTTTGTGTGTGGTCATTGTGCACTCAGGTGCCTGTACACACATAACGCTCAGGAAGTTAAAAAAAAAATGAGGAAACACTGGAGTCTACTGTATGATTTGTAGATTTGTGAAGTGCTGTAAAAATTAACCCACAGCAGCAATTTAAGATTTAAAGGAGCCATAACCCACACACATTGTTCTTTAAGAAACCAAATATGTTACTAACATTTGCTTATTGATCTTGGGATGTTTCAACCTAGAAGTAAATCTATTCTGCAATCTAACCAGAAGTGTATCCTGTTCTGGTTAAATCTACATAGTTTGACCATTCATTCAAAGAGGTATTGTAAACAAAAGATTATATGAACTGTATGTATTTTTTCAGCAAACCATGTCCCCAACCTTACAATAAGTTTATTTTTAAAAAACCAGTTTAGCTTCTCTTCAGTTTTGCTAACTCACAATACCAGCTCCTTCAAGTCAACTCCCTTAGAACTCATGTCAAGATAAACTAGTCTCCAAGACCCACCATCTTTTTTCTATAACTACTGGAGCCAGACAATTAAAAACAGAGGCATAGTACCTCAAAGCTACTTCATTCTAGTGGCTTCTAGCCCAAGTGAACAAATCCCATAAACTGTTCCTTCAAGCAACTTTCCACTCTTTATATCCAGTCCTCACCCACTCACTGCATGAGATTGCTAAAAGTCTAAACGATGATTAACATTTTTTTTGGCGAACTATTCTTTTGTCCACAGATAATAGACCTAACATACAAAGTTGATTATTCTTCTGGTGAGAAGACAGGCCAAAAGATTGAATTTTCTCCTTGGGAAGATCTTCACCCACAAGAGTTGACATTAGTTGTATGGATTACTTTCTTTATTACACAGGCAGTCCTTGCTTACTGACTGCTTCTTCAGTTACTGTTCAAAGTTATGACAGCACTGAAAAAGTAGATTAACGACTGGTCCTTAAACACTGTGGTTGCAGTGTCCCTGTGATCACATGATCTCTATTTGCAAACTTCATTAGCAGCTTCCAACAAGCAGAGTCAGTGAGGAAGTCAGCAGGAAATCATAAGTCACAATGACATGATGTCATGATTAATGATCACTGGTGATTCACTTAACCACAGTCAGAATGGATGTTAAATCGGGTATTGCTTCACTTTACAACAGCACCACATAGCAACTGAGTTGCTGGTCCCAACTGCAGTCAGAGAGGCCTAACTGTACTTATAGCCAATCAGTCTAAATCAGTATAATGACTGAATGCATGAAACATCCACCCACCGCCAAATAATAAAATAAAATAATATAAAATATAAAATGATAAAAATAAATGTGGTGGCTATAGAACTTGACAGCCAGACATGGATGTCTCTTCCATCATCATAGATAGTATATTTAACTATTATTCTTAGTTATTGGAGTAACAGAGTTGACAAGAAAGAGGTGTACTAAAAAAAATAGCCCCTAGGCAGGCTCAGTTAAGCTATAAGGTAAAGGTAAAGGTTGCCCTCGCACATAAGTGCTAGTCGTTCCCGACTCCAAGGGGCAGTGCTCATCTCCATTACAAACCTGAAGAGCCAGCATTGTCTGAAGACGTCTCCGTGGTTATGTGGCTGGAATGACTAAATGCCAAAGGCACACGGAACTCTGTTACCTTCCCACCAAAGGTGGTCCCTATTTTTCTACTTGCATTTT
>JANHZT010007934.1:54876-65017 GCA_032468215.1 Stegonotus admiraltiensis | reverse complement strand
GCTATTGCTTAACACATTGTAAGCCGCCCTGAGTCTCCGGAGAAGGGCGGCATATAAATCAAAGCCAAAAAAAAAAAAAAGCAAGGATCAGAAATCCAGAGCCAGGCCAAGTGGCTGCTATTTCTTCATGCCAAGTAGTACAGATGCCTTTACTTTACAGAACAGTTACTTTAGCTCTTTATCATTTTTCTTCCCTTGAAGGAAATCCCATATCACTTGATTGACCTTTTCAGGCTGCTCCTCAGGTAGCCAATGGCTCGCGTCTGGAAAGAAATGTATGTGATAGCTGCCTTGGAGATAGGGCAGTATCTGATTCACCAGCCCTTCTTCCATGTATGCATCCTTCTGCCCCCAGAGCAGCAGAGTGGGTACCAAAATATCTTTGTGCTTTGGCGGTATCCAGCTGTAAAGGCAGACACATGTTGATAACCATTAAAATGAGCCCTGGGTAATAGCTTGCTGCTTTTACATGCTAAAATGCTTTTACATCCCCCCCCCAGGTTTCATGCACACCAATCACTAAGAAGAAGCTAGGAGGATTTGTTAAAGACAGCATGTTCATATTTTAGCATCACAAATGAAGGGAAATATACATGTCCTGGGATAATGTTGTAGGATCCAATCTAGGTCAGTCACTGGGACTACAGGTTTAGTCTTTCGAGCTTTCGGACTCGTGCTGGAGCCCATCCTCAGGAAACCTCTCTCTCACCAGAATGAGTACTTTAGCAGCAGTCTACCATCCAATATCTCCCAATTTTACTACAAATAAAGATCTTTCAGACTGCCTTTCAAAAAGTTAGCAGGATTTTCTCAAATCTCTGGCCTGACATATTAAAAGAAATTGGGTTTCAGTTCAGACAATCCCAAGGGAAGGAAGAAATGCTGATACTACCCAAGACCAGAGCCCAGGTGGCGTGTTCTCTCACCTGAGAATATTCCTGTAGTAGTTAATGGGTGGAGTTAAGGCGTCAGGCTTTGAGAAATTATACAAAGTAAGGCTGCAATTCCTCTGCTGTGAATCAACATTCTCGATTCCTGTCTTCTTGCTTGTTGTTCCCACTTTTATTATCTAGCAATAAGAAAAAACATGTAGATATGGATCAGACACATATCCCTCTTGTATAACACCAGGTCTTTTGAGACAGAGCAAACTATTGAAAATGCTTATGAGAGTTTAAACATTTTTGTATAATTATAGCCCTTTTTTCTTTCTTCAAGGAGTGTATGTAGCATTTGCACATCCATTTGTCCTATGAGGTAGTTTAACTGAGAGACAGTGACTGGTCCAAAGTGAGCTTCTATGATTGAAGATACTTTAGATCTTAACCTGGGACTTCCTGCAGCCCTAGTCTAACACCTTCATGATTAACACCCCACCGGATCTCTTGAAGCAATATATAGATGAACTGGTGTGTTCATCTTCCTGGATTCTGGTGTAAAGGGATTGGATACCTGACAAAGTTGCTTCACTGTTTTGTCTCTGTGACTTCATCCAGAAGTATGGATGTGTTGGGTGCAATTAAAGATTTCTTAACACTCAATAAAGCAAAGGAAGAATGCAGAGCCTTGCTTCTAGAAGTGTTCTAAGCATTCTACCTACAGCAGCCACAGGTTTCCATGAAATAAAACTATATGTTACAGCTGTTATCTGCATTTCTGCCTTCCCCTCCTGTACTACCTGTGGATCAGCCAAGGGGGCTTAGCAAGAAGCAATGAACAAAATGGGGGTATTTTTTTCCCCTCTACAGCTGGATCATCCTCATTTTTGAACTCAAACTTCCTTTTGCCGGCTTCTCCCTCTTTTTGTCCCCACCCAACCTGGTCCCATCCTGTTCAGTTTCTAGAGTGATCATGCTGACAGATGAACAGGCAGGCCCCTCTACATAGCTTCTTCCCAACATTCTGTTGGGTTGGAAAGACTACCAAGGATCAGAGCAACAGAGCTCTAGGGAGAAAGGCAGGAAAATACACAGCAGACTCCTCCTTCTCTTTCTAAACATATCAGAATCTCAGCATTTCATAATTAGAGCTGTTCTTTGTTTATCCCCAAAGTCCTTCATGAAACAAATTCACCTTTGCCTCACATTCCATGGGGTTCTTTTACCACTGAAAAAATCCTCTCTTCATTCCAGTCTTGTCTGATCTGTGGAGACAAACTGAAAAAAATGGAACAGCTTCACGGGAAGCACCATGGAGGGAAAGAATCTGATTTTTTAAAAAAGAAAAACAGACAGCATCAAAGGGTTCAGATAAAACCAGGAAACCTGGCAGAAGGACCAAAGAAGAAAACCAGCACCAATGCAGTATGACAAATCCAGGCTTAAAGAAATTATCCATAGTTTGTCCCAGGAATTACTATATGTTTAATTTAAGCTTACTCTCCTAAAGCAAGAGGTTACAAATTTTCAGGCTATTCCATAATCTTTACTCACATGGAAGTCATCCAAGGAGCACAGCCATTCCGGTATCTTTGGGAGTTGGAACAGGAATATGTACATGGATTTAATAATTTGGGTGAGATTTTTGGGGAAATACTCTGCAAGATTGAAAAGGAAAATAAACTGAAGTAAACAAGCAATGCTTAATATATATGAAACATCTAAAAAAGGTCACCTTGAAGGAGCTAAGAAGCCTCACTGAGGTTATTTAAGATAATTTTCAGATTACATTTCTCTTGACGCCCTCTTGAGACAAACATTTTTAAAATAGTTGAAAATTCACATATTCAGTTTGGATTTCTATTCCTAGCATTAGGATCAGCTGCCAGCCCAAGCAAGAGAAACAACTGATATTTTACATGAATTCTGGGCCAATGTGCGATGCAATTAAAGCTTCCATCAAGACCGAGAACCCTTTTTTCATGCCCAGCAACACAACTCGATGTTGAAGAAGCACAGGTCACTTTAAAGAGGGCAGGGCTATATTACACCCACAGGGTCAGGATTTTTATCCTTTTTTGGTGGATTGTTCTCTTTTTTGATATAGAAGAATTTTCATCATTTTAAACAGGCCCATCCTATTTTACGGCTTACTCTGTAAAAACCCATTGCTGGAGATGAAAGTCAGCAAACTTCAAAACTTCCTCCCTCTTTTTACTCCAAGTTCTTTACCAAGAAAGATTGTCATTCCTGAATGTGATGGCATTACTATTTGGCCTCCACTTCACTTCCCCTTGGCATTTATTCTCATTCTAAACAGGGTTTAGCATTGTCTCAAATCCCTCATGTCCAGTTACTGGAATTCAAGTGCTGCCAACAAGAACCAGTATCTGTATCTGTAGGTGCCTATTGTCTCCTGACTATTTACTCTAAGCCACAGCTACTTTCTCACATGTAGGTGTGCCACATTCATCCTATGCATTTTTAGTAACTTAGACCAGAGACCTATCTAGAAATGACAAACAGATTGGTCTGAGCTCTCAGGTTGCCAAGCTCTAGCTTACTGCGATAGAATACCTGATTCAGAAAAGGCCTCCTTCCTCTATAAATACTCATGATGTGGAATAGTCCAGTCAGATCCCACAACCACTCACTATACAATTTCAATGGCCACTGAACCCTGAATAAGGAATCCCTTATGGTGAGCCCAAAGACACAGAAGATGATTAGCCTTACCGAAGAGAACATGTGCTGGAATACCATTCATAAAAATCAGCTTCTCCACCATGCTAGGATAATTGGCTGCAAATTCACACGCAATTGCTGCTCCCCAGTTATGACCTACCAGGATGCACTTGGGATCCCCTAAAGAACAAAAGAGAAAAACTTCCAGGAGGAAAGAAAGCCTGAACAAGTATCTTGTCCATCAATTCACTCAGTCACAAAAAGCTCCCTGAAGTATTTTTGAAATATTTTTGAAACATTAGCCAGGTAAGCAACGGCAAGTGTGCCCTTCCCACTCCCACTCCTCCCACACCCAAGAACAGGGAGCTTTTATAGCCATTATTATAGCAGATCAGATTCTCCAATCAGGGGAAAAAAAACCTTCTTCCTGAACTCACCATCTTTTTCACTGGAGCCCAGGGCTTCGATGACATCTTGTATGTCTTCCAGAATAATATCCCTTTGATAGCACGCCCAAGCCAGTGGTGCATCAGAAAGGCCATAGCCCTTCATATCAAGTGCCACCACCTTAAAGGCTTGGCTGAACTCCTTCAGTTGATGGCGCCATGAAAACCTGTGCAATATATACCCAAACCACACAGAGGTAAGGAAAAAGGACAGGGAAAGGCTCCCTTGCCATCACGTATTTTCTTAGCATAAGTGGATGTCATTCATATTGACCTCCCAGTTCACTTGATTAGGAGTCATTATATTCCACCGGGCATATATTCCATGTTCTACAACTACCACACCAAAGCAAGACTTACCAGTTCTGGGGAAATCCATGCAAAAAAAGCATCAGGCAGGCCCCTTCTTTGCCAGCTGTAACGTAGTGGAGGCGTATCCCTGACTTCTCAAATGTGCCAAGACAGAGAAAGAAGTAAATAACACACCGTTATGCAAGGATCATGTGATAAAGCACATTTTGCCTGCAGAGATTTGAAACTGGGTAAGAAGTGATGACAAACTCCTCTTCCTGCATTCTTGAAAGCAGCTGCCATTCAGAACAGAAATTATTATGCTAAACAGGCAGGTAATCAAGGCTTATGACATGCCCCTCCCAGCCTTTCAAATATATTTCTTAGCACTAGGCTCCAAGACCTTATCTTCACATCTGACGTGAACTTTGATTAATGTGATCTCAGTACGGAACTCTACCTTTACTTAAAGCAGGCTCACCTTGAGGGTCAGATACTTGTGTTCACCATAACAGGAATCAGTGAGGATCTTCGGTGGGAGCCTCTCAGTTTTCTGCAACACCCGACTTGGGCCCTTAGTAAGTATCAGCCTGAACACCCACATGGAGGAGAAAAGAGCAGCAATACAACCAGCACCATACAAGGTCAACTGCATCGCAATGTTGGCGGCCTTCAGCATTATGCGAGTGGGCACCAGTAAGGAGCGATAGAGAGATACCATTTTTTGGATGTAATCCTGGGTGAAAGGGAAGATTTTTTTTCCTTTTAGATATTTTAGTTAAAACAACACAGTTTTAATTCCAAATAGCATTAGACACCAACAAATACTTCAAGCTACAGCAATTGCAACAACTCCCAGAGAAAAGGGGTTCCTGTTTTCCTGTGGCTAGGATGTGCAGAGTGCAGAAACAACTGCGGAATAGAAAACAAAAATCCATATCCAAACTCACGCTGAGCCACAAAGCAGTAAAATCCCAACCTGTCCTTTGAATGCTATGCAGCTTCATAAAGGGCAGCCAGGATAATAAGAATATACTTCAGATAAATTTACAGATAACACCTCTAAGAGGGAATAGAGAGCATCACCTGGCTGGCAGGAGACGTACATTCACATTAATTGACATTTTCCACAAGGACTATATTATAGCTGCTGTCTTTCAGAAAAGGGGAGAGCGGGCAAATTCAAAAGTTAATAACGTTCCCATTTAGGTTTTGCAGAATGACATCTATTCAACTTTGCAAAAGCTTTTGCGCTTTCCTAACTTCTTTTTTTTTTCCTTCTCCACCTGGAAACGATCTCACAGATTTGCCGGAATTGCTTCTCTAGAACCCCTTACCCACAAGGGTAAAACCATGGTTTCCTCGGGCAGCGAAATCCACAGCACCGGTTGCATTCACAAAAAAACCCCCGACGTTAAAACGCGATGGGCTACATGGTGGGTCCGCGTGTCGTGCCGACCCTGGCGCCCAGACTGCCGAATGCCAGCCAGCGTCAAAGAGTGTGGGAGCTTGGCATGGCCCGACCCAATCGACCAGACAGTTACCCGCACGAACCGCCAACAACGCTCAAATGCCCAAAGCTCCGACGTCGCCCCAAATCCCAGCTCCGACCTTCGGAGAAGCGGAAGCGCCGCGTTTCCTCCGTTTAAAGCCAACTTCGCAGCTCCGCCCCACCAAGCGAAGGCTGCCGCTGTTTCTGCGCGCTGGCGAGGGCGGGGAGAGCGCCCACCGGCGGCCATTCGCCGCCGCCGATACAGGCTCCGCCCGGCCGCCAACTGAAGTTGGCAAAGGCGGCGAGCTGGGCGCTGCTCCGGGGAAGATCGGAGATGGCGGCCGGGCCTGGGTCTCGTCTCCAGAGCCCAGCTGGGGGTGGAGCGGAGGGGCTCGGCTGCTACAAGAAGGCAGAGATCGGAGCGAGAAGCGGTTTTTATTTTTAAAGCCGCGGGCTCGCCCTTCCAAGAGCCCCAGGAAGGCCCGGCTTCGAAGTTCAACTAACGCAGCTGATGTAGTCGAGCCTCTGGCATGCTGGGCGGCCGAGGCCTGTTTATTTTCGAAGGGGCGGCAAGCCGAGCAGGGCTAGACCTGCTGCCGGTAGTTAATTGGGCCCCGGTTTGCGAAGGCCAGCTTGCATAGCAGAGTAGACGGGGAAGCCTCCAGGAGAAGGCAGTGTCAAACTGCAAAGGAGTCGAAGGCTGCTGGCAGGTGACTTTTTGGGCCCTCTGGCTCCATTTTCTTAACAACAGTGACTGCAGAGCAACGTGCGGCTTGGGAGATGCCCGTGACATTAAGGGGCTTCCAAAGGCTCCCTCTCTCCGCTTAAACGGGAGAGCTGCTCCAGAGGTTTCCCCAGCCGACCTCGGCATCCACCCCGTGTAACTATAGGTAGTCCTCAACTTACGTTTGTGAAGGTTAAGAGCAGTGCAATGAATAGTGGTGAGTATCTCAAGTGTAAAGGAAAAAAATACAATAGAGCTAATCCTTGACTTACCACCACAACTGAGCCCAAAATTTCAGTTAAGTGAAGCATTTGCCAAGTGAGTTTGCCTCATTTTACGAGCCTTCTTGCTGCAGTTGCTAAGTGAATCGCTGTAGTTAAATTAGTCAAACTGTTGTTAAGTGAGTCTGACTTCCTCACTTACTTTGCCTGTCAGGTCGCAAAAGGGGATAGCAATAGCAGTAGCACTTAGACTTATATAGCGCTTCACAGTGCTTTTACAGCCCTCTCTAAGCGGTTTACAGAGTCAGTGTATTGCCCCCAACAATCTGGGTCCTCATTTTACCGACCTCAGAAGGATGGAAGGCTGAGTCAACCTTGAGTCAGTGAGATCACATGACCCCTGGACACTGCAACTGTCAGAAATATGAGTCAGTTGCCAAGTGTCTGGATTTTGATCCTGTGACCATGAAGATGCTACTATGGTCATAAGTGTGTGAAAACTGGTCATAAGTTACTTTTTCAGTGCCGTTGTAACTTTGAATGGTCACTAAACAAACTGTTGTAAGTGGAGGACTACCTGTATAGGGTTAGTACAGGGGGTAGTTAGCTACCTGTACAGGGTTAGTTAGCTAAGCTATTTTGAGTTTGTGCTGGACTATATAAACTGTCGAATGAAGGCAAATATATGCGTCCCAGTAGGGACATGGTGGCTCAGTGGCTAAGATGCTGAGCTTGTCGATTGAAAGGTTGGCAGTTCAGCAGTTTGAATTCCTAATGCCGCGTAGCAGGATGAGCTCCAGTTACTTGTCCCAGCTTCTGCCAACCTAGCAGTTCGAAATCACGTAAAAAATGCAAATAGAAAAATAGGGACCACCTTTGGTGGGAAGGTAACAGCGTTCTGTGCGCCTTTGCTGTTTAGTCATGCCAGCCACATAACCACAGAGACGTCTTCGGACAGCGCTGGCTCTTCGGCTTTGAAACGGAGATGATCACTGCCCCCTAGAGTCGGGAACGACTAGCACATATGTGTGAGGGGAACCTTTACCTTTACCTATGTGTCCCAGGATAATATTGCAAGATCTAATCTGAGTTGGTCACTGGGACCAGAGGTACGGATCTCCACATCCTGGAAATTGAGAAGTTCCCTGTGGATAGGCTCCAGCATGAGTCCGAAAGCTTGGAAGAAGAAGCTGCTGGTCCCACTGACTGACTCAGATTGGATCCTGCTATATAAACTATGTTTGGAGTCTTCTTCAATTAGGAGATCCGTGGCTAAGCACTATGTATGAACTCAATCACTGTGTGTATTGTTTATGGGATAGTAAGCCACTAGGCTCCAAACAAGTCACTTTTAGTTTCCTGGAAGAGAACTATCTGCCTTTCAGTTGTTGCAAAAAAAAAAAAAGATAGGCAGCTGATGTTGGATGAAATGCAATTCCAACAGTAATATAGAAATAATAAACTCTAAAGTATGCACATGACTGATTGAAATTCCAACTACTTTACAGTACTTAAAACTGCAAGGATCTTGTTTGGTTCATACTCTGGCTACTTCCTAGGCATCTGACCTTGTGGCCTAGTGGTCCAAAAGAACATATTTATTATGTACCATCAAGTTAGTGTTGAATCTTAGTGATCGTATACCATAGATCTTTTTTCCATTAAGATTTGTCTCTAGCCTGGTCTTCAGGTCTTCCAATGATGTATCCATCACCATTGTAATGTTCATCAAGCTTACTGTTGGTCATCCTCCTCCTCTTCTCTTTCCTTCTATCTTTTCCCAGCATTACAGATTTCTCCAAAGATGTATCTTTGCATAATGAGTCCAAAATAGAACCAGTCTGGTCATTTGTGCCTTGAGTGAGAACTCTGAATTGATTTCTTCAATTATCTGTTGTCTTCTTGACTGTCCACAATATTCTCAGGGATCTTCTCCAACACCAACTTTCAAAAGCATCAGTGCTATTTATATCCTGCTTCTTCAAAATCCAACCTTCTCTTCCATAGAGTGTCACAATGAATGTTCTTTGCTGATTTATTATGTGCCATCAAATCACATGATTTGGGATTAAACTTTAATATGGGAGCTGGGTTTGAACCTTAGAGTGCCCAATCCTAGCCAATACAGCATACTAACACTGAGGAGCCAAGAAAGGTATCAAATCCAACAAACCCCTTCATCAACTGAAAAACAACAATGCAATTAGGAAAAGACCAACTACTTCAAGGTTACATAACCTTACAGAATCAAGGGCATCTACCATGGGAGCTACAGCACATTCAAGGAAAATTGCAAGAGGGAATGAGAAAGTGCATGACAATGTCACACAACTAGTGCAACTTACGATTGCATTGGGTATTGGGTGTGCATGAAGTAATGACATTTGGTTGGTAACACCATATGCCTGTGGCAACATTTTGCAATCTGCAGTTTGACGAGCAAGGAGGAAGTATGTAGAAGAGAAAGGTAACTTTTATTAATTCAAATTAATAGCACATAATTTATTTAACATGCTAGTTATGAGCTAATGACTTAGATGTTGACTAGGAACATGAAACCCTGAGTTATAGTTCTGCCTTAGGCTTAGAAGCCAGCTAGATGACCTTGGGAAACCACTCAACCCTATGAAAAAAGTCAATGGCAACAGTTCTAAAACTATTTCTAAGAAAGCTGTAGCAATTACAGGTAATTTGCACCATCCCAGTATTACATAACCTGTTTTATTATGAGTTTTTTTTGCCAAAATCTGGCATCTACTTCCAGTTTTCTGCAAAACGAAGACCACAATGCTGCCTTAACAACTGCAGCAGTTGCTTTAGGACTTTCATAAAAAATGTCATAAAATCAGGTCAATCACTTTACAACTGTCGCAATTTGCAAATTCTGACCATAAACACTTCTTGAATAGCACTTAGCATTCCAACTCTTTCTGTATCTACACTGCTTTTGGAGTCTAGTTTGTTGTTACTAGGGTTTGCAAGCCCTCTGCATAGGGGGCAGCTGCCTTTTCCGAAATGCCCTCCCCCACAACTTCTCTGTCCTCAAACTTTAGCATCTGTTTCTGTAGGAATGAACATTTAACTTTTCACCATCCATTTTTCTGTGTGTAATTTAATAAGCTATACTGTTTTCCTTTTGTGTATAGTCTTCTTTAAGCTTTTTAACCACCTTTATTTCAATCCCCTATTTTAATTGCCATCTCTTATTTTCTATTTCTCCAAACCCCCTCTAGTTTTTATCTAAAAATCTTTTTCACCTTTAGGCTCTTAAGCATTACATTTCAATTTAATTACATTCTATTTTATCTGCTTCATTTCTTCTTTTGTCTTTCTGTCCAGCTGTTCCATTTTAAAGTCTATCTCTTCAGTTTAGAAATTGTATGTATGTCCCTTTAATGCTTGTA
>JANHZT010007934.1:42629-54776 GCA_032468215.1 Stegonotus admiraltiensis | reverse complement strand
CTCCAGATCAATCCAGAGCTCTGTTATTGGCTGCAGAGGCCTTCAGGAAAGCCTTGCTGGCTGCAGAGGAAATGGGCCAGCAAAGCAAGTGTCGGGTGTGTGAGGCTGCAACTGTCCGAAGGTAAGTAGTAGGGCAGCTCCACCCCCCTCATCCCCACCTTAGCTTAATTTTTACCCGTGCACCCTGATGCAATGTATCTGTTGTGGTACACCAGCAGCCTGCGGAGTCATGGGCCACTCCTGGAGTCTGGGGAAGGCTCAGACGAGGGCTCTGCGTCCGAGGTAGAGAAAGGGCCATCTGGGAGGTACGTGCTGCCTCCGAAGCCTCCAGAGTCGGACCTCAGCATGGCAGAGGAACGGGGAGCCTGTTCCCAGTGGGCGCATGCGCAGAGCTGCCAGAAGGCAAGAACAACTAAAACAAAAGGGGCGACTCGAGAGTAGGGCTGGGAGGTGATTGGCCCCTCCCATAAGACTTAAAAGAGAAGCAACGTTTGTTTGTTCATTCAGTTCATCTTAAAGCCTGAAGCTCTGTTTGATTCTGGACTCCATGTGGTTTTGCCAATTAGGTCTTTGGCCCCGTGTCAAGGGAGATAAAGGTGGATGATTATCCTGAAGGACTTCTCCCGAAGGACTCTTTTATAACTAATTGGGACTCATCTGTGAATGAACAGAATTCACAGCTGTTGCAATAAAGAGGTTTTTGGGACTACTCGTGTGCTTTAATGACTCAGGAAGCCTAAGTCAGAACAGTATCTGTGCCTAGAATTGCGGATTTTCTCTACTGACTCGTAACATATTTTGATGGCCAATAAGCACTGCAATGGATGAAGTTATAATACAAAGCCAGTACATTTTGTGCAGATGAAAAGCGAACTGGGATTTTCACCTATCTTTTTGATAGGCTTTATTTTCACTGCTGCTTTCTCATTTCCTATTTTTCAAGGAAGGGAAAACACAGGTTTTTAATGAATGGGGAGACTTGCAGCTTCAGGACCTGTTTGACCACCTGAGACTAGAACCCGAGATGTTTCAGGCAAATTGCAGAGACTTTTTTATTCAATTTATCCAGAAAGCCAACATTAAATGGCATGGTGGAAAAGTTTAGAAGGTTTATGGCTGCATTTTAAATTTTGTCACGATACCGATAATTTTATTTTGTGTAGTCAATTGATACACCGTGTTACATCAAACACTAGATGCTATCTTTAAATCTAGCAGGACTGTTGCATTCCCCTGCTAATCTTCTCATACAGGTACCCTATTGTTACTGTCTGGAATTTTGGATTTAGCCAGGTAGGTCTCTCATTTAAATTAATTCTCAGTATGGCAAGACCTGAAATGTTGAAAAAATCTTCTGGAGCCTGACTTCCATCGCACTTTTAGAATAGAAGCTGGGATTAAAGCCTATTGAAATGTTGGGACCCATTACTCAATACAGCCTTAGCCAAATCTTGCTGCTAAAGAGCGAAATATGAAAGGGAAAAAGTTTACTTCATATATTCAGTACAAATGTTTATTTTTGCAATGAGAACTGCACAAAAAACCTTTAGTATATAAGTGAAAACTCTATGAATTCCCTTCTACAAATGTCTAAAGTGTTTAATACAAGTTTCAAATTCACTGACATAATTATTTGCCAAGCGTTCCGTGCATTAAGTACAGTGGAATTGTACATTTCATTTATTTATTTGTACAGGACTGGAGGGAGAAAAAAAAATAACCAAGGTTACATCATTTAGGCTAGACCCCTACACTTAAACTCTAGTTATTAAACTTATACATGAAGGAGGGGGAAGAAGGGGAAATTAAATAGATGTCAGTCTGAATGATAACCATATTATAAACTGAAAACATTTTATAAAAACAAAAATCAATCACACATATAGCCAAAGAAGAAAGAAAGAAAGAAAGAAAGAAAGAAAGAAAGAAAGAAAGAAAGAAAGAAAAAGAAAGAAAAAGAAAGAAAGAAAGAAAAAGAAAGAAAGAAAGAAAAAGAATAGCAACCCTTTGGCAGAAAAAAAGTCTCCAATTTAATGATACCATCTATGTTCATCATGTAGAAATGTATAAAAATCAAAGACTGAGTACAGTTTTTTCTTTAAAAAAAAGTTAAAGTAAATAAGTGAAGGCCTGTAAACATTTCAAAAAGTTTGCAAAACACAAAAATGATCAGAAGAGGAAAGTGAGGAAGAACAAGACAACGGAGAAAGCCACCAAGCTAAAAAAAACTGCTATCACGGTTTTGAAACTCTCAACTACAGACAAGAAAAAGTTTGGCAAATGTTCAATGCAAAAAGAGGGTTAAACATTAAAATAAAAAACAACTAATCTCGCTATTGACTAGATACAGGGACCGGGGTGTTGTTCATTGCATACATATAAATTATTTATTTTAAATTTTTTACAACAGAGGGTGCTTTCTTGATAGAAGTTCCAGCATCTCCACTTCGTTATGTTTTCGTTTTTGTCAGTGTGGTGCAGTTTTGTTATGTACAATTGCAGTGAGCTCATATGTGATCAACTTTCACAGCGGATGTGCACTTAAAGTACCCCAAAAACCCTGAGCATAAAATTAAAGGAGGGAGATGTTCATCCAAAGTGCTTTGTAAAAGAGGTGACTGGGGAGAGGGTATGGATAGATGGAAGGCCAAGAAATACTGTGAGAAATGACTGGCAATGAAAATGAAAGAATCAGAACATGTTCAGAGGAAAACCAACATTCCTACTTCCTCAAGGATCTAAACAAGAGCTAAGAGAAGATTAAGGCTAGTTAATTAGCTCATGGTAAAAAGACATGTGCAATAACACAGGGAAAAGAAGGGGATGCAAGGGACTTATTTTCATTCAAGTCTGAGCTGTTGCCAGAGATAGAAGCCCCCTTTCCTGACAATTCCTGGGATTAAGTAGAAGACTATAAGGGCTAACCCAATCATTAAGCCTTCACAAAGAAATTGTGTGAGCTGGTGATCTAATATTTCACCGATTCTGAAGTGTTAACACCTCACATAAGCAGATCAAGGGAGGAAACTAGTGTCATATACAATCCAGCATATGGTAACTACTTTTATGTTGGTCCAGAAACGGAACATTTAAGTGTTCTCTACGAGAGGTAATCTGGGGCCCAAGCGTGGTCCTCGGGAATCCAGATTTTCAGACCACTCAACTGCATTTTAATGTTAGAGGTGGTTACTGGCCATGAGCCTAGGCTACTCCAGACACAAAATTACTACTTGGAGACAAAGCACAACATTTCATGGCCTTCTCAAGACTGGCAACTCCTTGAAAGAAGGAAAGCACAGTCAACTTCTTATAACAGAAAGCCTGGTCTATACCTACTTGCACATCCTTTTCAGCAAGAAGCCTTCAAAAAAAGCTGTCTGAGGGGATAATATTGCCTCTTCTAAACCTTCCCATTTATCTCTTTCAACAATCTAATACTTGATGGAGAAAGGCAGAGATCTTCTAATGTTGTAGAGTTAAAAGGCACCTTTAGGTAAAAATTCAGCATGAGAACTGGCTGTTCACAAGACTGCCAAAGAAACAATTGCCTCTAGACCCAGTCTCATTTCTTCTGTACATTGCTACTAACCTGAGTTACCTATATTAATATGTGTGACCGTGCACTTCCAACTGCTTAAAGGCATGGAAATTTAACTGCACATTGGAAAGTCAAGGCCAAGTTAGATTGAAAATAGGCAACAAATGACCTATCACTTGATCTTCGTGTGGTATAGCAGGTCCCATTATTCAACTCCTACAAAAAGACCTGAGAATGATGTTGAAGCAAATGGCAAATTTAAGGGCAATACTATTTAGAGACAATAAATGCTTTCTTAATCATTTCAGGAGAGACAATTCAGTTTTTTTTTTCTAGGTCTAGAGACCTGGAAGTCGACTAAAAGAAATAGCTACCTTCTTATACTCCATCTGGGATCTCTGCTCTCTTAACGTGAGTTTCTCTCCACATTAGATTAGTTATAATTAAATTGGGCAGATGGTGTAGCTGTTGAAACCAGTAGGCCAATATGATGAAGAGTTGAGACGTTGGGAGGACAAGAAGTTCTGTCATCAGGAAAAACAGAGATGTCTTTGGCTGAGGGTGCAAGTATAAAGTTGGCGGAGCTGCCCAGAGGACAGTTGCCTTCTCTACTGCAGCTAGCCAGACCATTCTTGACCAGAATAAGCACTCTGAATAACTTTAATTCACAGTCCAAACCCACTACTTAGTCCAACTGAAGTTTTGAAGCAAGCAGTCATGTTTTTTCAAAAGAAGTAGCAACAGAATAGCAATTTGCAAGCTCTGAACTAGAAAATCCATGTCCAGCAATTCATATTGGAACACTAATTTTGACCAACAGTGCAGAAAAATGAAGTACTGTATCTTTCTCTGGATCCTCACATGGTCAACTACAATAGTTCAAGCGCTCCTAATTTAGTACAACACAGAAAGCTGGGCTAAATTTTATTGCTGGAAATTATGTTGCATGTTGAGATTCGCCCCAAACAAGAAGAAGACTGGAAACAATCAGTGTGCTGTTCTCCTACTTTTGGCTTGATGCTACAGTATGAAACCAGCCATGCTGAGAAAACACTAATTGCTTGATATTTGGTGTTCATCTTCCTACCATTTCTACAGAACGCTGTTGCTCTACTAGTACTGCTCCCAGGATAAATATTAGCTAGCTTGGTGATAAGATGAAAACTGTATGAATTGGCTGGAGATTTCCCTGCCTGCTAGAGCAAGACAGATGAATAGAACAAGTCTCCTTACAGCCTTTCTCACTTAAGCCATTTTACCATAAGCAAGATTTAAAAGAAATGTCAGTACGACACCAACTTTAAAAAAAAAGAGATGAGTTTATTCCATGATCAGTACAGACCAAATGCATATTCACCGTATTAAAGTAAAACCAATTAATTACTCCAGAGATTGGCCAATACTGACACACCAGTATTGTACTGTATAGTGGGTATTTATGGCACATAAACGTGGAACATTTGAAAGAGTAAAATGAAAAGAATATGCTAAAAGTGCTGAGAAAATGATTACTGCTAAAATGTGAAAGGACTTAATGGAAGACAACAGGAACAGGTCTTCCTTCCTGCCAATCCAAATCCATTCCCACCTCCCTCCCCGGAGCTGCTCTGTTGTGTATAAAAACTAATTTTAACAGACTCCATGACATTTAAAACCCAAAATGTAGTTTTCTGGTATTACAGTTAAAAATATAGACTAAAAGTCTGGAACTGAGCAAAATAGAAGCAGTGTCTTTACAGAATATGGTGAGCTCACCATAAAACTCAAACAAATATATGCCAACTATATTCACTATACAATACAGCCACAGTCAAACACTATTGACAGGGTGGGAGCTTCCCCTGGTGTTAAGTTTTCCCCACTCCACTCTGTAATGAAGAGACAAGAATACCTACTCAAAGAGTTGAGCAGTGCCAATGTATCTGGAGGAAAAGAAACAGATTGAAAGAAACTGACTTTGGTTGGTAGTCTAGCTCAGATTCCTGTCATCCACACAATGCTAAAACAAAAACCTCACTCAAATGGCCAGTTACACTTACTTGACACCTCCACTAAATTATTCCCTTTTTCACAAGCAAACACTTACAGAGAATGGCTCCCAGCTAAAGGCTTGTGGGAAGTTTAGTTAAAGGCAAAGCCAGTGATGAAAGGACCCAAAACAGCTTGTGTGTCTTCCCTGCTAAAGCCCAGGCAGGGTCTTTCTGTACACAGCCTCTCAATGCAGTGTCTGGTGCTGCCAGCATACAGCACGGTAGCATCAAAGACATTCTGGAATTCAGAATGCTTTTGAATAGAAAAAGGGTAAACAGCATCAAGTTCTGGATATACTGCAAGTAGGTTTGGCATAGAGAATATCAAGTGATAGGGGGCACCCTTCCCAGCAACTGCATGTCCACTGATGCAAACCTAGTACAGAGTTGACTCATCTTGGTCTCGCTTCTTCAGTGAGGTTGGGGGATGGGATGGGGTGGGAATTAAGTCAAATCGTAAGGCAGACTCTGCTGATCCTTCTGAGGCCACAACCGTCACACATGCAGAAAGGCTGCAGGAATGCTCTCCTCCCAGCTGCCAACAACACTATGGAGAGTCAAAAATTTGCTGGGAAATTAAGGAGTTCAGGCGAAGAAAACCAGGTGCTATTAGAAAAGATTCTCTTCAAATATTGCCAACAAATCACTCTGGAAATTCATGTCAATAGTAGATGCCATCTAAAGGGAAAGAGAAAAAGAATTCAGCAGTCATCTCGGTTCACAGAAAAAAAATATTCTGCCATATTCACTTATCAGAAATTATATATATATCTCTGTCTTATTAAAAAAAAGTCCAACAATACAAAAATATTATACACTGAGGAATGCCCATAAGGGGTGAAAAAAGAAAAAGAAGGTAAAGGCAAGGAACTAGAATGAGATTATAAAGTGATTACAGCAGAGGATTTAGCTTGCGAGGACTGATGATCCAGATGTGTGAGACGGAGTTAAAAGAAAAAGGGAGGGGAGGAAGATCAATATTTTGGGAGAAAGAACTGATAAAATTCGAAGTATATATGTGGAAGGTATATATGTATTTATAGCATGAGTTGTTCATGGAAAGTGAGTAGTTGAAATAAAAATAGGAAACAAGGAAAGAAAGAAAAAAGAAAGAAAAGGTAGATATCTGGAGAGGAAACACCAGAGAAGTAAAAAAGGTAAAGGTCTTTCAAATGAACAGTACCAATGTGCAAGTATTCAGATTCCCTCAGTATTACTGGTCCTGCTTCACAATGATTATTTCTTCCTAAATTCAATAAAATCCAATACTGTTCTAATTGCCAAATAAACATTGAGATCTTTCTTCAAAAGGATCTAGGTACTCATTTTACTTTGCCTAATTTATATTAGGGATGGCACATGTATTTTGTTTTCCTGCACAATTCCAATAGTATTTCTTTTACTGAAAAGTTAAGTGCCATTCAGGTTTGTAGGATTGAGGTATATTTATTGGAGACTAGCGTCACACTTGGACAAAGGCTGGCATTTCTGGCACTTTGAAAACTACTTCGAAACTAAATTGCCAAGCACAGCCTCTCTTGCTAAGGGAACTGTGAACCTTTTCAAAGCCCAGAGGGCGCCATTCTCCTTCACTTACTGCCTCTCTGCGCCTTCGTTCCTGTTCTTGTTTTCTGAGTTCCTCTCTCTGTTGATCGAGCATGGACTGCGAAGCCTGTGGCTGAGAGCTCTGTGACGGGGGAGCAGAGGCTGCTGCTGACACCTGCTGCTGAGCCTGGGAATGATGCTGGGGCTGCTGTTCTTGACGCCTCCGGGCTTCCTCGTGAACTCGACGTGCCTGCTCCAGAGCCTCTTCTTCTTCACGACTCCTGTTCATGGATCAGGAATAACAGCAGAAATGATGATCTGGCCTCCGTTTCACAGCATTAGGGAAACTAGAAATCCCACCTAGCCACAGGATATTGATTGGAAGGTACTGGAAGACCCGACATCCCAGAGACACCTTGAACACATTGGCAGGAACTGTAGCCTGCAATACAGGTAGATTTCATTTAGCTTTCACAATTGAGATTGACAACCTGGTTGCTAGATGGAATACTTGTGTCCACAACTGTGCTTATGATTTTATTCAGCTTTCCTTTGCTTTATAGTGACAGGACATGGTCCCAAATGACTGGGTGAGCCCAAACAGTGGGAACATTTCTAAAACCTGATTCATGATGAAGCTGTGTAAAAGGGAAAATCTCCAAGCCCCTTTTCCCCACTCCTCCAAATCCTGGCACTGAGATAATTCACGAGAAGAGAATTAATGGATTACAAGAAGGGAAGCAGGCATACCATGGGCCATACACGTACAAAGGAATGCCCTGCCACTAGTTGTATACCTCACTGCTCATTGAACAGTGTAAGAGATAAACAAAAGTTGAAGATGTGAACCTAGTTAAAGTCTTGTCTGTTACAGGCAGCAGCTGGGAGCCAACTAATTAAGGTGAGAGAGCTGAGCTTGTTAACTTGCAATTAGCATTTTTGGGGAAAGTTATAGCAGCTCAGGAAGAGATTGATTGTTTAGGCAATCTCTTCATTAAGAGTGCAACATGTACTAACTGACTGTAATGGTGAACAATAGGACTGAAAATGATGCCATGAAGGTCATAAATGCTGATACTTATGTGGCAAAGTTACTTTTTCATCATCACTGTAACTGCTGAGGCAGTCATTAAGTGAGGTTTACTTGTATGAAATTTCCTATATGGCACTGAAAAGAAATAAGGCATGGAGGGCCAGCAGAAAAGTGAAATGAAGGAAAAAATAAGGGGAAAGTACCAATTGCAATGATTTAACCAGCAGTAAATACAAGTGCTTATTTTGTCTGACTGTATTGTCTTTGAGTAACATATTGTTTTCAAAAAGGATGTCATGGCCAGAATATTTTAAGATTATTTTTTAAAATTAAATTCATATGCAACCTGACTCTCAGAGACTCTAGTATTTTACAAATGATTTAAATTAAAACATAAAAAACAAGACAATAAAAACAACAAAAAACAACAGAAGGGTAAAGACGCCAGGAAACAAACCGGATGGGGAAAAAAATAAAGCAAAGCAACCAAAATAAAAACAATCTAGGTTAAAAGGAGGTCTAGAGTCACCCTCATCAAAGCCCTACTGAAAAGCTAGGTCTTCAAGCTCCTTTAAAACTCCAGCAGAGAGACGTTTACATTAAAGTACTATTTTAGTTTTTAATGTAACTGGCAATATTTTTAAAATTAATTTAGTAGGGAAAGAAGTATTGTAGTCCTTGAGATCAATAGTTTCCCTTGATTCCTCCTTCCAGCACTGTCTTCTGCCAGTTATGCCTTTAATTTGTATCACCAAACTTCAAAAGCTATTAGCTATAGTCCCTGTCGAATGACAAGGAAAGAACGAATTCTGTTCCAAACCTTTACATGTGTTAAATTTAATTTATATGCTGCCTGACTCCCAACTACTCTGGGTAAAAACATTTAAAAACAACAACAAAAAAGCACAAAAATCACAATGGTAACATAAAGCAAAAGGAACAAAGATGGCAGAGGAAGCAAACCCCCAAAGGAACAAAGAAAAAGAAGAAGAAAAGAGCTTTAGTCAACTGCACCAAGCACCTAGGCAAAGACCTTCATAGCCCTTCAAAATACTGGGGGCCAGGGGTGGGTTCTGAATTTTTTTACTACCGGTTCTGTGGGTGTGGCTTATTTTGTGGGCATGGCTTGGGGGGTAATGTGATGGTGGGCATGGCCCAATTTTTTTTTTTAACTTTTAAAAGCATTTTTTCTACAACCTTAAGAGTTTGCAGAAAAAAATGCTTTTAGAAGCTTCTGATGATCAGGCAAATCTGCTGGGATCGCCAGAGGCTTTTAAAGGGTTTTTTCCCCTACAACCTCTTTGGCTGAAGAAGTTGCAGAAAAAATGCTTTCAGAAGCCTTTGACGATCCCAGCTGAGCCACACGATCATCAGAGACTTTTTTTTAATTTTTAAAAGCATTTTTTTCAGCTGAAGAGGTTGTAGAAAAAATGCTTTAAAAAAAAAAGCCTCTGATGAGGTGGGCGGGGTAAGTGAGTGGCGAACGGGCCAGGGACCGGTTCAGGGGCGTGGCCAGCCAATGTTATTACCGGTTCTCCAAACTACTAAAATTTTTTACTACCGGTTCTTGCAAACTGGGAGCAACCCACCACTGCCAGGGGCGGGGTGTGAGGCGGGGTGGTGTTTGAATCTCAGAGGGAATTCCCATTCCAGAGGGCAGGTACTGGTACAAATAAGGTGTTTTTCCAGAATTCAGCCAACCAGTTAGTATTGTTTAATCAAAGGAATCCTGCCACATCAGACCAGCTGGGCAGATGCTGACCTGATGTCATGTAAGGTGTTATAGATGGTAACCAGCATTTTGAATCACATCAGGAAACAAACTGGCAAGCAGTATTGCTTGCAAAGTTGAGGTATTACATGAGCATGCACCAAGGTATGCTCATCATTGCCTACATTACTGTTCTGGACCAGCTGAAGCTTTTGAGTGGTTTTCAAGAGTAGCTCTATTTATAGCGCATTAAACTGTTAAGCTGTGACCATGGCACGAGCTGCACAGCCTTTAGGCACGGGGACAGAACCTCAATAGCTTCACTTAGTTAGCCTGGCATCAAAAGATATAATTATAAAGATATGACGATCATGAACCGCAAACTGGCAGATGTCCTCACCCAGTGGTTTCATGTAGATGTTAAAAAGGAGGGGAGAGAAATAGCCTGCAAATATTAGCCTGCAACAAACCATAAATGAGGAGTTTAGGGAATGATCTCTCCCCATCATCCAACACTGACTGGAACCAGCCGAGAAAGAAGAGAACTCAATCCCCAAACCCACAAAGCCAGTTCGCAAGACACTGTGGTTGACGGCATCAAGAGCCACCAAATCATCAAGGAGCACAAGAATGGATCCACCATTGCCATCCCTGCTCCACCACAAGTTATCTATAAGTATGATCAAAGGAGTGTCAGTACTAAATTACAGTCTGAAACCTGACTGAAACAGGTCTGTATCCAGAGTTCTCATCAGCTACGGAACAGCCACCTTCTCAACAACCTTTTCCAGAAAGAGAAAGTTGGAAGTTGGTTAATAGTTATCAGAGATCATTGAGTTCAAGGAGAGCCTTCTGAGGAGGGAGCACACCAATAGCTCTTTCGAGGCTGGGAACACCACAGCCTCTATATCAAAGAGGCTGACTGTATATCAAGGGTGTCAAACTGGATTTGAGGGCCAGATCAGCATTGTAGCTGTCCTCCGTGGGCTGGGCCAGGGGGTGGGGGGACGGGATGGATGGCAGACCGGATGGATGCCTTCTGCAGCACCCTGCCCGGCCAAAGCTATTTTGCTGTTGTCACAACAAAGTTTTCTTTGTTTATTAGTTTTCTAGAGGGAAGGCTCAGAATTAATCTTGAAATATTCCCAAATGGTCTCCTCCCATAAAATGTGCTTGCAGAGACTTTAAGGATAAACATAAAGTACTTTCTCTCTCATATAAACACAATGAAAGAAAATAAACACGCACATACCTATCTCAACTAATTATGTTTCTCACCTCATTCTTTCCTGTTCCCGCCTTTGCCTCTCCTTTTCCTTCTCTGCTTGTTCAGCTTGAGCTTTCAAGGCTTTCTCACGCTCTTCCTTTTCCCGGGCGGCCCTCTTGAAGTGCTCAAAGCTGTCACTGCTAGATTTTACTGTTGAAGATGGTGTAGTGGGATGTTTCTGCACTAAGCTTGCCCAAGATCCCATATTTTTTATTTTCAAATCCTGTGGAGGAAAGAAGTGCAGGAAGTAATTAACTTGTAACATGGTGTAATTGGTGCACATGAAAAACCAGAATGTTTCCTTGCCTTCAAGCAAGAGATAAAAATAATTTAGCTGGAAGTCTCAAAGGTGCTTTTTCAATGACTGACAATCTCCTTGGAAATTTAGCTGGTAAGAGACAAAACCCCTCCAATCTAACCTAGGCTGGAACCAACTGATTACAAATACCCATTTCTAAGGCACACAACAAAGGAGCTTGAATGCCAGTGGATTGTTCTGGATGTCTTTTGCATCAAAAATTGTGTGGTATTAAAATCAAGCTTGCCGATTCTTGAAACAGTATTTAGAAAACAAAAGATAAAAGTCAAATTGAAGCAAGTATTTTCTTTGCTGACCCTCAAATATATCTTGGAATTAATCTAAGTATTATAAAATTGTACTTTAAGCCAAAATTTCGGCCACAGCATAGAATTAGAACAGTGGGACAAACTATGGGAAAGGAACTACAAACTCACAACAGCAGTTACCAACAAAGAAAACCTCTAAAAAATGTTTTATAGGTGGCATTTGCCACCAGCGAGATTGGCCAAAATGTATCCCAACTTATCACCTAATTGTTGGAGATGTAACTATAAATCCAGAACAGTCTACCATATGTGGTGGACATGCCCCATCACAAAGAAGTATTGGTGTCAAATTCAAAAATGGTTAGGAGAAATTACAAAGAAAAAATAGATATGAAACCTGAATTGTTTTTATTAGGAATACTGGACCTGAAAATGAATAAAAACCTTCAATACATT
>JANHZT010007934.1:18750-37985 GCA_032468215.1 Stegonotus admiraltiensis | reverse complement strand
CCAGGTACCGGCACCTGGAGGCTCAGCAGGCTGAGATGGTCAGCCAGTTCCAGGCCATGATGCAGTCCCACTGGAACATGACCCTCCGGCTCTTCACCACCAGTGGCACTTTCCTCCAGCCTTTGCCCAAAGCCCCGTACCAGAAGGCTGAAGCAGACCCCAAGTCGGAATTTCTGCCCCCCTCCAACCCACACAAAAAGACCCTGAAGGGGGAGACTCTGCAGCAACACTCTGCTGCACATATCCAGCCCAGGGGCCATAGTTTGAGGACCCCGATTTAGTGCAATATAAAAAATGCAAATAATTTTTCTGCGGACCACCATAATTTTCTCGCGGACACCAGTTGGTGACCGCTGAACTAGATGTTATTCTCCATTTGGAATAATGCAGTCCATTCTATCATCTCAAAATTTTGCTCCACTGATAGAATTACAAACAGAGGAACAATAGCCTTCATAACATTAGTTATTATTGTAAAACATGCAACCTTGGTTGGCAAATTCCACCCTTTCCATCTGGTCTCTGTTTATATGCTATTCTATATAAGATAAATTACAGTTATGTTTACTGGGATTTTAGTAGGCATATGCAAAACCTAATATTCTGGGAACAGAATTTTCCAAACCAATTCTGGAATTTCAGCAATAATTGGGCATTCTTTGGAAAACTACCAGGCCCTGACTGGAAGAGACATAACACTATAGCCTGCAGAGAAATGGAAACATTATGGAGTTTTCTGGAATGTTCTTTTCCTTGAAGGAGGATTTTCCACATCCCCAGAGTTTGGTTTCAGTTAAACCAAGATTTAAATCACAGTTCTCTTTCTCAGTTAACAGGCAAATGTACCTCACAATCAGATCTGATTTTACAATGGACTTAGTTGGCTGGAAATATTTAAATCTAAAATTGTAGTGTGTCTCACTTTGAGCTGCTATTTCATTTATAGTATCCTGGATTGATCTGGTGCTCATTTACTGCAAAGCTCAACTGGGAAAAAATGATGTAAGAAGAAGCGGATTGCTAGTTCTCACAAACTCAACATACAGATTCTAATGCACCTAAAAATGGTTTACCTGGAGGGGACACTACTGCATGTTGATTTAAGTGAGGAGGAGTGCTATGCTCAGGCTGATGGGGGAGATGAGGTGGCATCTCAGGCGGGGGAAGGTGCAGAATAGGCTGAGTGAAATGTGAAATAGTGTCAAACATGTTCCCTGGGAGTGGATGCTCCATAACCGGGATCTGTGTTGAAACAAAAGCTGGAGGAGAAGTCTTGACTGCGGGGGCTGCTTGCTGAGGGGCAGGTGGTGGTGGCGGTGGCGGTAGCTGTGGTGGTTGCACCTGCTGCTGCTGCTGCTGCTGCACCTGTAGATGGTGATGATGGTGATTCTGCAAGAAAAAAGCCCACCCTTCAATCAATGCAAAGCAATTTTGGAATGAGTTATTTTTGCACAGGAAATTAATAGTGGAACTTCTCCCTTTTGTCAAGGGCTTTTTTCTATACATTTCCTCAACCTCTGCTGCTTTTGTAAATATGAACACTTAACTAATTCTTTGCAATCAGAGAAAATGAACTGGCTGAGGATCCAGTAGAAAACCATGTAATATCAGCCCCTACACATTTTGTAAACATTTAGGAGGAAAACATCCAGGTCCATATATAAATGATAGTATAATGTTGAACCAACTTGACAATTAATGCTAGTTTCAGCAGTTGGAAACAACAAAACAACAGATGGATTCTGCTATGAAAGCCAAGACACATGCAATAATTAAACATTTAACATCTTGTCCCATCCAAGCAGATATTTTGTTAACTGAGTTAACTGAGTAATTACTTTTATTCAAGGTAGTTCTATTAGTAGTTCTTGGGAAAAACTCAATGTACAGGAAAGCCAACACCAGCTAAAGAACAGGCAAGCAATTGTGACTTCACATTGTTGTGAATAGATAATAATAAGGCCACACTGCTTGGCTCTGCAAATATGCTACACTGATTTATTGGAACATCCTAGGTTTTTGGGAAGAATTTGATGTAAGCAAAGGGCAACACCAGTTAAAGAACTAGCAGGTGGGACTTCATATTGTGTATATATAATAAACAAATCAAACACTCTTGAACACTATTCGCACTGATCAATGACCATCAGTCAATTGCAAAAGGCAGCTTTACTTGGAACAGCTTGCATTCTGTGACAATACCTTTAACACCATCAAACTGCAACATCTGCCTATCTTGGGCCTTAGGATTGACTCAATAGATGGGCAGAAAATGCCAAATCCAATTTAAACATATGACTGACTGTGTGACCAGCTTGAATAATAATACACCAACTGAACTCTCAACTCTAGACTGATTATAACAAGCAAAAGAAATTACAGCAAAAATCAAGAAAAATAAAAGATGGCAGGAGTGATGAAGCAAGGTGACTCAATCTCCTTTGCCACAAAGGTGAAGACCCAGGTATTTGTAGGTCTTCTAAATGGCAGATTTTAAAAAAGATATTCCCTTTATCTATTCTCCTGTCAACTTAGAATTGGTTAGTTAGTTCCAACGAATTTGTGGAATGCTGAGCAAACAATTATCATTAATCAAATTTACCCCCTCAAAATCTGTATTATAACATACCTTCTTTTGTTCTCGACCAGGATGTCCTTTTTTCTTAATTTTGGGGGGTATTTCTGTAGGAAAAGAACAATAAAAGATTACCGTATGGCAATGTTTTTGAACATGAATCATTTTGATCAAGACAGTGAAATCAAAGGTACAGCACTGTTACTTCTAACATATACTGAACGTTTGAATCTATTTGCTTACTTATTTTACAAAATAAGATTTTTTTTTACAATGAACTTTATTAATTAGTGTAAGTTGTTGAGGCAATGCCTCAATAATTCATTTCCCAGCATACCTCTCAGTGTATCTACGTTCCATGTAATTTTAAAGTAAAAAAAAAAAGAACAATGATTTTTTTTTGCATTTAACGGGTAACACCCGTTGCCTATATGAATTCACCATATTATTTGCTCAAGTTTGTGCTGCACATAAATCATCCATGGTATTTTCACTCACACAAAAATTACATTTTGCTTTCATAACTTTGGCTGCTTTTTAGTACTTAAGTTTATATCAAAAAGGTATTTTCCCCTTTGGGGGAAAATTAGAAAGCTGAGGTAACTCAACTGTTATCTATTTCTGGAAGGATAGTTAGGGCTTATTCTGCTTAAATTCTTAAGTAGATACGAATGTGTCATATTAAGATAACCTGTAAAAGCTGTACTGTATATGCCTCTTCTTCACCAGAAAATTTTATACAATCCTATTATAAAATGATAAGAAAAGTGTGGTCTAATAAAAGATAGCAGTAACACTTGAAATTTATTTTGAAGACAAATTTCTTGAGAGAGAAGAAAAGCAAAATTTCCATCTCTACTGTCACAAACTAAAGAGAGTAAATATAGCAAAACATTTTACTTATACACTTTATTTTAACATGTAAAACAGCAGTCACTCTTCTTTTACAAACAGTATTTTAAGCCAAACACAAGAATTTGATAACTCAAACTATATTATTACTTTGCACATTGTCCTTTCAGTCCTGTTTTAATTTCTCTTCAGGTGAATTTAACTCATCAGAACTCCTTATTTCAGTTTTTTTTTTTAAAAAAATGGGTAATTATATGAACTCAAAGTATAGCATTAAGATTTTTTTTGGCACTAATGACATTAGCATGCCAAAACTAACAGATTATTAACCTATTGTTACCAATTTTTTTCACTACAGAAAATTCACAATTATTCCCCTTTACTCTTTCTTCAATATCCTTGTAATTTGTACTAAATTTGTGCTAAAAATTTGTGCTAAAATTGTACTATTTATCAAATCTTTACTGTTTCACATTTAAATAATTTCTGTTAAGATGCTTTTTATATATGTGCAGTACAGTGTGAAGTCACCACTGAGACAGTTTACCCAGGAGGCAACAGCTATGCACTGTGAGCCACAAAGTAAATTGAACAAAAGAATGGTAGACACTCAACACTGAAAACCTGAAACTGAGAGGAAAATACTGTCACTAATTCTAACCAGACACCTTTTAAAAAAGTAATACTTGGGCTATTTGCTAAATTTTAAAATATGCCCAATACCTCATTAAACAGTAACGCTTTGACACACTAATACTATGAACATTAAGAAAATGTTATGTTATACATTTTGTTGGAACAGAGAGTATATGTTAAAAACATAAACAAATGAATATGAGCAACTGCTCCAAAATACATGCTTTGCTGGCACTATAAATTCACCTAAACATAAGAGCTATACCAAAGGGCTATACTGCAATCCCATTTTATGTAAAAGAACAGAGAGGAATAAAAATATAAAATAATGATTATGGCTTTGATACCAAAATATTGAATCTGTATTTGCACGGATGAGTAGCTTTATTATTGTGTTTGGCAAGATAAGCTCCCCAATTAGTTCATATAAATTTTTTAAAAAAAGTTAAAAAAAACTTGCCAAGAACTTTAAACTCACAAGGCTCTCTGGCTTATAATTTGAAGATCAAGATTTTCAGTATCTAGTTCCTGACATATTTAATACTTAATATAATCAAATATTGTCAAATCTAGGTTAATTTTCCATCTGAAAAGAAAATTCTATTCCTGTAAGAATAATACAGACTGCTTCAAGCATTTTAATTATGAGATGATTTCTAAAGAAAGAATTACCTTGTTTAAAAAAGAAAACCTAACTTAAAAATAGTTGATGCTATTGTTCTATTGTATTGGGCAGACAAAATTAGGAAAAGCCTGGTGGTGAGTTTAGCTTTTAAAAAGCAAAAAGGCAGACTCTTGATTTCTTCACAGAAATATCCAACACGTTTTCTTGGCAACAAACATGGAGATGGTTTGCTGCTATTTTCTTCAAGTATTTCCATTTTTTA
This sequence comes from Stegonotus admiraltiensis, assembly GCA_032468215.1. Lineage (NCBI taxonomy): Eukaryota > Metazoa > Chordata > Lepidosauria > Squamata > Colubridae > Stegonotus > Stegonotus admiraltiensis. The sequence continues at coordinate 33,035 of JANHZT010007934.1, read as the reverse complement.
AAAAAAAAATCCTGATCTAAATTATAACCGTGATTCGTCATATGTCTCCTATTCAAATACTTATTTTGAGCCCCATGTGGAAGTTGCTTTTGGGGATAAACAAGATTGGACATGTGCTGCCATCTCCTGAGACATTAGGGATAGATGTAAATATTTAGCTTAAAATAAGAAAACATTATTGTAACGTAAGGCATTTTCAAGGTCAGTTTGGCAGTATGCCTTCCCCTGAAAAATCACTCTGCTGTGATTAAATTATCAGACTATTCCAATGTCTTCATAAATGGGAAGCTTTTAGTAGTATATACTTTACTTTTTTTCCTTTAGGAACTTCAAGAGGAAACATAGGGGATAGTAACTGCTCAGAGTGATCTCTCCCTGGTAAAGTAAGAATTTGACCTAGATCTCTTGGGTCCACCCAGTGCTGTATCTTAACCTCAACACTGGCTTTTGCTGCATTTTATGTTCTCTAGTGCTGTATTTTACAATAGGGCACTATACTTTATTACTTTACATTATACTATGTATTACTTATTAGCAGATACCACTGTATAATGGTTGAACAAAAATGTAGTTTGGGGTGGAGACAGTTGTTTGGTTTACAAGAATTGCATTAAAATATAAACCAAAGTAATTTATTTTAAAGCTAGGCATAGCTGTTCCATAGGGAATACATTCTAATTGGACAGCACTATATTTTGTTTGTGATTGTGTATCTCTGAAAAGTTACAAAAGAACTTGTATACAAAAGGGTACAAAAGAAAATATTTTCCATTCAAACAAAGCATTTTGTTTCTTCTCCTTCCCCTCCTCTAGTTGCACCCAATGTGCATATTTGCTTTAGATGATCCATCCTGTAATCTTCCTCAGAAGATTTGGAGAGGGGATTAATTTCCCCAGCAGAAAACACTACTGGATTTAGTTCTTAAAGTATTTCTGGCATCAGTTCATTTCTTGTAATGTGTGATCATGCATTGCCTGAACTATTTCTCTTAATATCCAAAATATATTCCCCCAAAGAACACAATAAGCCAGAATTTCCACATTTTTAGTGCAATCTAAATTATACTAAATTTATTTGTTAACAACTTAATAAAACTATCCATAACATCCTAAGTCCGTGATGGCGAACCTATGGCATGCGTGCCACGGGTGGCACACAGAGCCATATTGGTGGGCACACAAGCATTGCCCTAGCTCAGCTCCAGCACGCATGTGTGCGCTGGCCAGCTGATTTTCGGGCCTTCTGGGCCCACCGGAAGTCAGCAAATGGGCTGTTTCCAGCCTCCAGAGGGCCTCCAGGAGGAGGGGGAAGCGGTTTTCACCCTCCCCAGGCTCCTAGAAAGCCTCTGGAGCCTGGGGAGGGTGAAAAAACAGGCCTACCTGGTCCACCGTGCCATCACATGCCAAAAGCGGGGAGAGCATGGGGGAGGGGGTCACGCACATGCACGGGGGGCAGGGCGCATAGAATTATGGGTGTGGGCATACACGCACGCGACCGCCCTGCAGTCACCCCGCTTTTGGCAGGCGATGGCAAAAAAGGTTAGCCATCACTGTCCGAAGTTGTTCTTCATTACAGGATCATGTAGCAACACTACACCTAAACATAACTTTTGAAATTAAGGAGTAGTCCAAAACTGAAGTGTGTATTTTGTTTTAATTGTCTCTGTAGAAATCTTACTAAATACAGCTAGTTCTCGATTTATGACCAAAATTGAGCTCAAAATTTCCACTGATAAGCAAGATGGCTCTAAGTGAGTTTACCCCATTTTCTGACTTTTCTTGCCACAATTGTTAAAAGAACCACTGTAGTTGTTAAGTTAGCAACATGGTTTTTAGTTGATCTGACTTCCCCACCACTGACTTTGCTTGTCGGAAAGAACACTTCAAGTGTCATAAATATATGCCAGTTGCCAAGTACCCAAATTTGATCATGTGACCATGGGGATGCTACAACAGTAGTAGGTGTGAAAAGGGGTCTTAAATCACTTGTTTTCATTGCCACTGTAATTTCAAATAGTTAATAAATGAATGGTTGTAAGTTGAGAAGTACCCGTAGCACAGTAGTTTAGACAAAGTAGTAATGAACATTTCAGAAATCTTAAAATCTGCTTAATTTCAGCTTTAAAGTAATTTTTAATTAACATAACATTATTGAACACCTGTCACTAAGTGATTCATAAAACCCCTTTTATCACGTTTGCCAAATCTTAACAACCCATTCTTAAGTGGGTTGGCTTGAAAGTAGTGTATGGCTGCTCCTGTTCATATAAGTGAATCCTTCTACCAGCCGCCTAACTATTACTCATAAGGTACCTACAAAGACTGAAGATCTCTGTGAAATGCCTTTCCAGGGGGCATAAAAAGTCTTCCCTCAATTGTCTATGCAGAAGTACTCTCTACAGATAAACAGGGAGGATGATCCAAGCCTTGTTTTTCCTGCACACTTCAAACAAGGAAAATAAATTTTTGAATTCCTATTTGATAATCACACAATAGAATATTTATGATGTGATGTTTAAAGAATTGTTTATTTCCCTGTTGAACGTCTAAAGATAGAGAGACTATTGTCTTATTTTAAAATGGGGACATAAATATTCATTTTCAAATGTCAAAATTAAGTGTTATTACAATGTTAGTTATCATAGAAAAAGTAGGTACATTTTTTCCAGCAAAAATAAATTCTTTATTTTTATTATTCAAACAAAAATATAGTAACTGTACAATGACAGCAGATACTCAATTCATGATTAATGCATTTTGAACAGTCAAGGGAAAGAGGAATTACAGCTTTACTTAAACATGCAATTTATACATTCCAATCAAAAAAGGTCAATTTTTATCCCATCCCTTAATAAAAATTAAAAACAAATGGTAGGAACAAATGCAAATGGAGAAAAAAATTAACAATATTAATAAAGACATTTATTTTAAATCCCCAAATACATATTTTCGTTTATAAATAACCTTCCCAAGTAAACTATATTTTTATGATGGATTTAATGACTGATTTGTTTGGACGTTCTGTGTTTTCTTGAAACTGGAAGAATATAGCTACTACTCTCTCCAATAAAAATTATTGTTACTGGATAGGTAACCTACTAAAACCCTGAAAGTTTGGATAGTAACAATTCATATATTATTCCTTGTCACTGACTGTCAAGAATACTGTATTATTCTGCTTTCAGCCATCATTAAAAATGGAACTTAATATTCAGATTTTTCTTACACGTTTATTTGGGTGTGTACAAAAAGGGCAGCCACATACTACCATAAGTATTGATGTATATCACAGATTCATTTTATAAAGTTGTACTGTAGTATAAAAACTCATTTTTTTAAAAAAAAAACCCTTTTTAGAAATATATTTAATGCTATACCAAAATGTTGCAGATAGTTAACTAAGTGCTTCAAAACATAGCTATCTTTATATGATTTTCCACAACTGAGACATCCTGTTAGCAGTTATTTTTTAGTGTAACTTTTCTGTATCTTTCATGTCTGATTACTGAGCTGCTTTTAATTAAAGAAATTTTAAAAAGTTTCCCCATATAACAATAAAAGCAGCTTTCGTATATAACAATAAAGTTTCTGAGTATATGCACACGCACACACGCACACGAAGTGGGGGGGGGATAAAACTTATGTAAAAGTCTCCATCAGTCTGGATAATTCTTAATCAGGATAAAGGATTGGTCTATTTTTTTCCTCAGGTCAGAAGTAATTAATAAGTAACAATACAAATTCAGTTGTAGACAGAGTAAAGAGTAACAAATTAATCACTAAATTATGCCATGCATTTAATATACAACAGAAGGGAGTTGCTAATAAACTTTTTTTAAACATACAGTTCGTTTGCCATATATTAAAGCAGAGGCAACATTTTGAAATGCACATTGTAACAGGTTGCCTTGCCTTGTGCAACAAGCCAGCCGACCTCTAGTCATTATTTAAAATTTTACAGCTGAATCATATTTCAATGAAAATGTTCCTCAGTGAATGCAATATACTAAGTTATGATGTAGATTTCAGGAGTAAAAGAGAATTTGAGAAAAAAACATCATAGTTTTCAAAAAAGCCTAAGTTTCATCCAAATAAAAGTACGGGCTAGTTATTGTCAAGGCCAGGACATGAACTTTCTTCTTCGTGATGGGAGAATTATGCAAGAATATAAACTATAATGCAGTAAAGTACAGCCTCATTTATTCATCTGACACTGTATATATGAGTTCACAACTGATTCTTCTCCTTACTAAGTCACTATAAACTGCAGTTTGAAAAAGCTGTCAAAGACTTATGTCACCCACTTCTTGTGCAATCTATATTCCATGCAAATCAAAGGTAAAAAATAACTTAGCTCCTATAGGTAGTCACCGACTTTAGGATCAATTGGGACCAGAATTTTGGTTGCTAAGCAATGCAGTTGTAAAGCACAATGTTACATGTCTGCATTGCTTAGCGATGGCAATCCTGACTCCTAATTTGCTATCCTAACTCCAGATGTGCAGGTCATTTAGTGAGAAGTGGAGGGGGTTCCAAGGGTAGGAATACAGAGGATGAGGACTGCACAGGCTGCCTACAAGGAGGTGCTGCAGTGTGGCATGAGCTCAGGAAGGCTGGGGTGCACACATGCATGTGTACAAATGCAGGGAGGCCAGAAAAAGAATATGTTATAGCTCAGGGGCTTCTTGGAGCATTGCAGTTCTGGGGTTTCAAGAAACCCTGAGCTGCATCAAAACTGCAGCTGCCATTGAAAGCCTCAGCTGCCTCAGCCTGGCCCAACACCATGGCACACAGGGGCTTCTAGGCATGCTGCAACTCTGGGGCTGGGCTTTTCACCATGGCTCAGGGGCTTCTTGTTGCCCCAGAGTTGTTGCGCTTCAAGAAGCCTCTTTCTGTCAAGCTGCTGGACCAGGCCTGTAGCTCTGGGGCTGAAAGAACCCCTAAACCACAGTGCATAGCCTAATCCCAGCCCTGCCCAGCAATGTGCTGTAAAGGAGCTTTTTGGCACACCATGGGTCTGGCACACCAAGAAGCCCTTAAGCATCAAGCTGCTGAGCTGGGGCTGGACTCTGGGTTGCAAGAAGCTCTGAGCCGCAGCGTAGTGCAAAACCTTTTACACAAAAAGCTCAGCTCCAGATGAAGCACAAAGGGGCTTCTGGTGCGCCATGGCTCTGGGGCTGCAAGAAGCCTGGGTACAGTGTGAAGTCCAGCGCTAGCCTGGCCCACTATTGGCCACCCTGGGAAGCCACAGCTGCAGTTGTTCTGGCCACCTTGCATTCCATGGCTCCTGCTACTCTGCACTCTGCTTCTTCCACTTGACCTTTCTCCAGTTGCTGATGAGGCGTTCCCAGCCTGGTTCCCAGCAGCTGCTGGCTGCGTGAGGCCATTTTCCACAATTCTCACAAGGAACCCATTGTGCACAACCTGGGGAAGAAAGTCTCATGTGTTCAGCAGCTGCCTTGCAAACGGTCAGACTGGCATGCTTGGTTAGCAATGGAAGAAAGATGGTGAAGGTCAGCTAGAGCTGCAGAGGCTGCAAACTGCAGAGGACCAAAAGGACACAGATGGGGTGGAGTGGAGAGATAAGTGGCTGAAAGGAATTGAAGCAATCCTGCAGGTGTTTAATTGTGGGCAGGCTGCCAAATGCCTGAATTTGGATGACATGACAGCAGGGGCATTGCCACAGCTGTAAGTTTGGGGACCAGTCTTAAGTCCCTTCATTCAGCACGAACATAATTTTGAATGATCACTGAGTGGTCATAAATCAAGGACTAATTGTATTCAAGCAGGTATGCAATACAGGTAAATATACAAAGTTACTGCATTATATTAATTAATTAATTAGTCGAACTTCATTATCTAAGTTCTAACCGAATATTACTAATTTAAAATAAAAGGGTAAAGGTAAAGGTTTCCTTATCCAGTCGTATCTGACTCTAGGACGCAATGCCAAGGGAGCAGCATTGTCCAAAGACATTTTCCATGGTATGTGACCAGCACGTCTATACACCAAAGGCGCACGTAACACTGTTACCTTCTCACCTAAGTGGTACCTATTAATCTACTCGCATTTGCATGCTTTTAAACTACTTGATGGGGAGAAAGTGGGGCAGGAATGGGAGCTCATCATGTTGCACAGTGCTCGGGTCTCAAATCTGAGCTATCAGCTTTGCAGCTGACAAGCTCAGCATCTCTAACCACTGATATACAAAGCAACTTGTATTCAAACTGGTTCCATTATTTTTGGAGAGTTTTAAACATCAAACAATGCCACTTAGTATACTGTTTCAAGCTCAACACATTCCCAAAAGAATTGAAATAACCATTTAGCAACCGAAATGGTGCATTTCAAATTGGAGACAATTAGGCTCAAAACTTACTACACATCCATATATGCAAGATGCACTTCCCATGTTATGTGAAAAAACTGAAATGGATCAACAATTAAACTTTCTTTCTGCTTTATGCCCAACTATCCAGAGATGTGACATTGGGCAGAGTTTAGTAATATATCTTTTAAAATATTCAATCCATGAAGCTACACCTGACACATCTGATTATGTACAAAAACATTTTAAAGTGAAATTTTATCCATCCATAGTTTTACACATTGAAAACATACTTAGACCATGTGTGAAATGATCATTCGTACCCTTAACAACAAGCCCAGTTAAAACACAGAAAAAGAGAAAGATCTCATTAAAAACCAATACTGACATAAGACCAATATATTATCAGTTAAGATACTCAAGGTGGCACAAAATTTTATTTAAGCTGTTATCTGCCTGGTAAATACTACTACCTTCTTTATATTCCACTTCTAGAATAAACCTCTTTAAAAGACACTTCATCAAAATACAATGCATGCTAATCTAATAAACAAGCATATCAAGCCAATAATTAAAAATAAGTAAAAAAAAAAACCGTTTCACATAAATAAAAAACAATAAAAACCTATTAGGAGATACTATAAAAATGCCCTTAAGGAATGACATGAACAAAGTAAGTCAACAGTCTATAGTCATTTATGAAATAAATGAATAAACTCAATTGCTAACAAGGCTTTAAGGTCTGATAACAAAGTGAACAGCAAGCCTCCCTTCCCCCTTTTTCTAAACAACAACACCACCACCCTATGATAAAAATGAATACTAAAGGAAAAAGCAAGACACATCATCAGAGCTATTTTTTGTGCCGGTAATGAAAAATAAACTTGTTTTAGAAGGAAGACAAAATGAAAATGAGATTTTTCATTACACCAGTCTATGTAGACTATGTAAGAATTTGTGTCTCAGATCTGGTCAAAAGCAGGTAACCTTTGTCTAGTGTAAGGGTTTCATCAAAATTTATAAACAGAGGTTTAGTGCAGAAATATAAATCACTATTAATAAAAATAAAAGCAGCACATATTTTTGTTATACTCTGCTACACAGAAAGCTTCATTGCAGAATTGTGATTCTAAAGAACTTGTTTTTGAAATATATGGCAGCTTGAGGAAGAAAGGAAACATGAAATGATATCTATATCTGAAATTAATTTTAAAACAAAAAAAGCCTTTGTACATTCCCTATCACTTCAGTCAACATAATTTTAAAATGTCTATTTGTATTATTTCCCTTTCCCTTTTATGAACCAACACCAACAGAAGCCTTTTTACAAGCAATATAAATAAAAAGAAATAAAGCTGCTTATTTTCTTACATGAAATCCCAATATATTATACAGATTATTTTTAAGTAGAAATTGAGCATACTGCACAGCAAAATTCCATCTATTAATTCCACTAATTTCAGATCTGTTTCCTTTCATGCAGTTGTTTTTTTTCTGACATAGTGTATATTGTTCTGGAAAGCAGCCAATTCCTCAACTTCTAGAAAAGGTTCAGGTAATGAAAAAGAGGTAAAGGAAAAAAAAGGTTTCTTGAGCAGTCTTCCATTTTAAAAATTCAGACTCAATTAAATATGTCTATTCAGAAAACTAGTTTGGTATAATGTTTAAGGCATTATACCAAACTGGGTATATATATACCAGGCTAGAAACTGGGAGTCTTTTGAGTTCTAGTCCCACATTAGGCATGAAGCTAACTCAATGACCTTGGGGGTCACTCTCACTCAGCACTGGAAAGAAGCAATGGCAAGCCACTTCTGAACATTGCCAAGAAAACTTCAGAGACTTGTGCAGATAGTCACCAAGAGTCAAAAATGGACTTGAAGGCACAATCACATTTGGAATAGTAGCTTAATGGATAAAATCTGAACTATTCTTTGAATTGGCCAATACTTAAAAATGTTGTAAATGCCAAACATCTACAAAATTAACTGTGTACAAAATTTTATGCATTTGAAATACTTGTTCATTAAATTGTAAAAACTATTGCCTCTGAGAGGATTAAATAACCATGTATGGCTTTTTGGATTATGCAAATAATCAAACTTTCAATTTAAAAAAATTACACATACAAGTATAACCCTAATGTTATTTTACAAACAATTTTTGTATTTTGAATTATGTGAAACTGCTAAAACTTCTCATAGCTAATATAAGTTAATATAAAGATTCTGTCTGGCAATACAAATATAATTGCCCTGCTTTGCCTATTTTCTTCAAAAATCTTGTTTTCTCTACATCATTTTTCTTACATACACACACACACACATATGCAGGCTTATATTTATTTGTTTTTTCTTTAAAACTAGTTTGATGTTCTGTACAAAAAGTGTTATTTTAGGTGATAAATCATTGTTTCTCTTAGCTTGTGAATTTAATTCATTACATATAAAACTGTATTGGCATAAATTATAAAATGGTTCTGTCAGGTTAAATTAATTACAATGTATAATGTAGTTCATATCAATTATATGGCACTTGTTCAACATATTATTTGATCCAAACTGGAAGATTCCACATACAGATACATACATATTACTTTAAATACAAATACCAAAATTAAAAATTAAAAGACCAAGCCGATACTAAAAATACATTTATTTATACAGGAAACAGGTATGGGACTGAGTCTTTAAATAATCTGCATCTAACCTGTTTCTGAATCTTCACTGTCGGAGGAGCTGGACTCACTGGTGCTCTCAGACTCTGAAGAGGAGAATCCCTTCATTTTAGAGGAACCAGCAATTACATCCACTTTCTCTGCTGCAACAAGGTAATAGCATTGTCATTGGATCAGACAACAACCCAGAATCTATTCTTGTGCCATGAAATATTCCTATTAAATCTCAGATGTTTGGGTATCTGCTCATACAGTGGGACTTCATCTTGCTTATCTCTCCCTACCCCAACAGCTCTTCTTTTTACTTGTTCCCCAATCTAGAGGGCTCCCAATCTTTCAAATATAGGTTACTTTGAGGGGGGTAAACAGAAGAATTCATTCCACTGGCAGATGTAATCTGTCAGAACATAGATGCTTTCTGAATATCATTCAAAGAACTATTTTTTACATAAAAGATTTTCACAAATTGGTATGTTTTAGTTAGGTTAATGAAACACTTCAGAAGAACAGAAAATATGTTCTGATGCTTCCATTTTCTTGAAAGCACAAGAACAATTCAGTTTGCTATCATCTGCTTTAGGAAATAAGGGAATAGGAGTTTGAACATTTGAAATTCTCAAATAATTTAGTATTTTCATGCTCTTACGATTTTGAAATCTGGCTCTCTCAGTTCTGGTCATCGATTGATCACACAAGTCATTAAATGGAGAATTGGGGCGAGGACCCTCTCTCTGCCCTGGTATCCCTAGGAAGTCCAGATCCTCTCCCCATCCCACCATGTCCAGGAGGCCCAGGACTCTCCCACCTCACCATACCCAGGTCCACTTACCTTCGATCTTTTCTGCGGCAGGCTTCATTCTTGCCACTGTTGGAAGATTTCTTCTCCAAACTACACTGTTTGGAGAAGGGTCTTCCAAAGTATTACGGGGAAAGTTTAGAAAAATATTTCTAATCTTTAGAACAATGGTGTTTGCTAGTTATCCAGCACTCTCCCATGTACAGAAGAGAACCCTTCTGCCAAGCTGCAGAAATGGATGCTTGGATCTTCAAGATCCGAGTACCATTTCTACAGTTCAACAGAGGGGCTGAGCAATCCACCGTGCGTGGAAAGGAACACTCTGCTACACTGCAGAAATGAGATCTGATCTTCAGATTCTGAGCAATGTTTCCACAACCTGGCAGAGGGAGTGAACTCCATCTGGCAGGTAGTTCTTTCTAGTCAGCCCCAAGAGACTAGTCATCTCAGCACATGGCGGTAACTTGCAATCTTCCCTGCTGGTTTCCCATTGACTTTCTGGAGAAGACAGCAGAGAATATTACAAATGATAATCACCTGATTGCGGGGCACTTGGCAACCTGTCATAATTGTGAACAGGTTGCCAAGCACCCAGAGTGCAGTCGTGATCATGTGAGGGGGAGGGCGCACAATAGCAGAAGTGCTTTACGGATCATAAAGCGGCCTTTCTGAGGCTGTTGTAACTTTGAACTGTTGCTAAACAACCTCTTATGTCAAGAACTACCTCTTTACTGTTCTGGAAAAAAATTAACTAATTAATTGCTGGAAAAGGTGCAATTTCAAACTGAATGACTCTTGCATAAAGTTTATCATGCTCCAACATTAGTATATTTTCTATCTCTGCACCACAGAAAGTGATTTAGTACATACGGCTGCCATTTGAAACAACTATTCTGAACTTGAAAAATACCTTGAGGTTTCCTTTTTTTCCGTAAACAAGATGTTACATATCGCTCCAGCTCCCGCAAAGTGGATGCCTTTAATGTTTCAAAGTCAATTTCAATCTCATCAGGATTGGAGTTTTTGAGTGAGGGTTCTCTTGATTGGATGATATGGACAACCCGGCCTAATTTTTCACCAGGGAGCTTGTTAATGTCCAGGCTCAATTGTCTTTTTTCTTCATAAGACATTGGCTTACATTTCTCCTCCTCCTCAGACTCATAAACTGGAGGTGGCTTGGTATTCTTCACAGTCACAGGCTCCTTCTTATTACTTTAAAGAACAATTATAATGCATTATTATATGAAACAAAATGATTCCCTAATTTCATACAAAGATATTATTCTAGAATGTATTTAAATTTATTAGCATGATGTTCTACATTCGCAGAGCCACAGTAAGGTCTATTTCAATGAGCTATAGCTTAACTTTCAAAAATTAGTTTAACTTTCAAAAATTATTAGGTAGCCTTTGCCAAGCAATTATAACAGCAATGCAAATCGTATAGGAGGCAATCCAATTTAAATATCTTCTGAGCATTGACACAGATATACTTAAGAGGATCAGAAAAGATTTTGAAGTAGCTGAACTGAAGTTGTAAGGATTATGCCCATTTTTATATTTCAAGCTGCAGATTCAGAAGGGTCTTTTATGAAATTCCTGTATAGATGACTAGGCTGAGCCCAAGGGCAGGGTCAAATAACTGACGATCAAGGCAAACTGGTGCTAGATAAAAGTCAACGGAATTCAAGGGGGGGACGACTGAACTTTGGGTCTCTTGTGGGAACGTAGTGACTCCAAACTGATGGAATTTCCTGACAGTGACAACAATTAATCAGTGGAACAATTTGCTTCCAGATGTTCCAGGTGCTCCAACACTGGAACTTTATAAGAAGAGATTGGACAAATATCTGAGATGGTTTAGGCATAGGGTCTCCTGCTTGAGCAGGGGGTTGGACTAGAAGACCTCCAAGGTCCTTTCCAACTCTGTTATTCTGTTATTCATTTGACCCTGTCGTTGAGCTCAGCCTGGTCATCTCCTACAATTTCCTTCTAAAAACCTCTGACAACCCTACCTATTTAACAATTTAAAAATACTGGTCTCATCTACACAGCTTTGGTGAGATGCTACAGCATCTTTAAATGTCAAATCTTTAATATGAGTTCCATTTTCTAGAAGCACAAAATGTGAATAGATCTACCTGAATCAAAACCGAATACCTGCTTCTTATGCAATACCCTGCATTTTGTATAATTAAGGCTAAAATAATAGAAATACTTCAGCCTGAAAAACATGATCCAATTGTTTCATCACTAGAAATGTATTCCCAAGTAGGATCAAAATTATTCTCAAGGGAAGTACTGTCATATTTATCCAATAACATAACCACAAGAGAATAATTTACACTTATAGTATCTAGCTTTAGATTTGTTTGTAAAGCCAATGTAAAACCTGCTTTTAAATACTTTAAAATATTTGCCTTCAGGTTTTTTTAGCTGATTTAACAATTTGGAAAACAGTCTTTATCTAGTAAATCCCTTTCCCACAGAAATATAAACTTTAACATTACTAAAAAAAAATATAATCAGAATAGAAAAGCATGATACTTAGAAAGATGCCTAGAAAACTCAGGAACATGAATTTTCTGTATTTTAATGCAGTAAATATGTATATATTTGTTTTTACTCATTAAAGTGTTATTTTAGTTGTCAAAAAAAAAAAAAACCCAAAATAATTTTCATGCGTGTATTTCCATTTCTTAAACAGGCAGAAGAAGAATGACATCTAATAGGGTTTGTACCTTGAACCTCTTTAAAATGAATGAAACATTCATGGATAAACCCATCCAGAGACTGTAATTTCCAAAGGTATTACAACAAAGACAATCTTTATTCTGAGAATGTTTTGAAGAATGGACTGTGCATTGTAAGATAACAATATTGTAGTGAGAAAAGCTACCTATGATTGTAATTTTGCTTCTTGATTGGGGGAATCCCAGTTTTTTTCTTTAAACTAACAGGTTCTGAGGCCTACAGGAGACTTGGGGAAAAAATGTTCTAGAATAATTAAAGGACTGCTTGAAATTAGACTGTCTGAGAGCAGAAGAACTGGGTATAGCCAGAATCAATTTATGTAACAAATAAATGACCCTTGCAAAGATGAAACTGCTGTATTGGTTTCTTTAAAAAGTTGTCCTGTATGTGCCTCTTTGGGATGCTTTTCACTATCGTAGTACACTGAATTGACTTACGGATAGAAGGCTAAACTATCTCTCATAAAGCAGAAACAGAACTTCTACCTGAAGTGAGGCAATGGGCACTACCCAGACAACTTTAAAGGAAGTCCCATTATTCACAAAGAAAGGTCATTTTAAAACTATAATCTAAGCTTTGGGCCCTCTCCTGCAGCTCTCTGTCAGATGATCCCACCACTGGGTGGCCCCTCCCCTCCCCCTCACTCCTCGCCTGCCCTGAGAAGAGAAGGACGACTGCGGACGATGGAGACTGGCTCTGTATTTCAGACCGGGGACGAAACGCCTCTTTTTCTGGCCCTTGTTGGTGCTGTGCGCACCTCGGCTGCTGCGGGAGATGCGTGACTTTGCTCTGCCCTGATAACACTGGCTGGGCTGCCCGGCTGCAGCTGATGCTCCGCGTTGTAATGGGCTCCAGGAGGAGGAAGAAGGAGCACAGTCTCCCCCATTGTGCAGTGCACTAAGTTTAAGGGCAAGAGCAGCAAGCAGCCATGGAGGTGGTGAGAGGAATATGGGGAGACGCGCCCCAGCTGGTGTCTCGGGGCAGAGAAAGTTGTGCGTCTCCCAACAAGGGCTGGAAAAAGAGGCAAGTAGCGGGGCGCTTCGCTTCCTCTCTGAAATAAGGAGTGAGTCTCCACCCACCTCCACCACCCTTCTCTTCTCAGGGCAGGCGAGGAGTGAGGAGGAGGGGAGGGCAAGGGGGCCAGCCAGCAGACAGGGAGCCACAGCAGAGGGACAAAAGAGCTTCATTTATCTGGGAACGTGAAATGACTCTTGATTTAAAATGAAATCATATGTTAAAAAGCACCCAAAGAAGAAAGAACATCAGAAAAAAAAACCAACCCCCGCCTGTTTTTGGAAATGGTTCAAGAAGGAACCAGTGCGTGCGTCCATGCGCACGCACACATGAGAGAGTGAGTGAGGGAGAAAGAAAGAGAGGTAGAGAGATGAGAGACAGAGAGATGAGAAAGAGAGGGGAAAAGAAAAAGAGAGATGAGAGGGGGGAGGGAGGGAGATGAGAAAGAGAGGGAGAAAGGTGAGAAAGAGAGAGAGAGGGAGAAAGAGATTAGAGGGAGGGAGAAAGAGAGGCAGAAAGAGATGAGAGAGGTAGAAAGAGAGAGGAGAAAGGGAGAGGGAGAGAGAGGGGAGAGAAAGAGATGAGAAAGAGAGAGAGAAAGAGATGACAGAGGGAGGGAGGGAGAGAAAGAGATGAGAGAGCAGGAGGGAGAAAGAAAGAAAGAAAGAGAGAGAGAGAGAGAGAGGGCGAAAGAGGAGAGATGAGAAAGAGGGAG